>VKOC01049177.1:0-12552 GCA_009364415.1 Spea multiplicata
TATCTGTCAGTCTCTCTAATACTATCTGAGTTGAAGGTCTCCCTGCTTTGAGTTCCTCCTCAAAATCTCAGCAGGCTCCGCGTGGCTGAACTCATTATAGGCAAACCCTGCACTGGAGTGGTTCAGGTAATGAGGCATCCGCGGGGTGTCTGCCGGCTTTAATAAGAGCAAATGAACTGAGCGGGGAATTAACCTCCTCGGATTATCTCGCCGGGCGCATCTCTCGCTCCGTGTCAAGAATCTTAACGTTTCCGGCTGCTGCTGCAAGGAATGGGGACAGGACCAGATAAATTGGGACAGGGTCAAACCAGGCTAAACAGGAGTATGAGCGCAGACTCGGACTGGACACTCATCAAGTGCCTGGTGGTCAGCGGCACCACTCACCTGATCTGCTGGTGAGTCTGCCGCCAGTAGCCGGATAAGCCCGGCCGCACACTCTGTGGTCATAAAAACGTATAATTTCTATAAGACCCAACCACGTGCACGGATTGGCTCGCCGTAAAACGCGTTGGGCCAATGCAATGTCCATTTAAATGCTGGTGCAAATGGGGTGTTCCTGTAACGAATGGCTATTAAAAGGTTAATCGTTTGAAGGCTTGTTGGCGGATTCGGAAAGACTGATGTGATACTTTGTAGCGATTTTGAACGTAACATGTAACGGAACGGATTTACAGTTCTGGTCTCGTCTGCCGGTGGTGGTGGAAGCCGCTCTTTCTGGTCTGGGAGATGTTATCTCGAGATGACTTTTCCAGCGTTAGTGACTTTATCTTTCTTTCTTTCAGCCTCCGCGTCGCTCCCGATGTTATTCACTCTGTATTTAAGCTCCACAATGCCGGCCGGTGCGAAAGAGCAACCTTGTCAGCCGCATACCAATGACATCCATTATTGGGCTGACAATACGTGCTCGGGGGTCTGCGATCCGGCAGCATGCCAATGACCCTGCGCCCCGCGGACGGCTTTATATGTGCGGGGCGATGCGGCCGGCTACGCAAGCGGAATACTGCGAACGCAAAAGGCCGCAATAACATGAATAACCGAGCTGCGGTATCAACTGAAAGAGGTATTTCTATGCCATATTGGTCCGAAATTAAATTGGAAACGGGGATTAAGGCTGAAGAAGAATGCTGGACTGCACTCCTCCGCAGGATAGACTGTAAGCTCTTTGGGAAAGGGGCGATTTCAATTGCGACATGCGTCATATGGCTTTCCATGAATTGAACTAGATATTGGGGTGGCAAAGCCCCTGAGCCCATAGGCACATTATGTGCAGGTATGGAGCCACTAGGACTAGGTTGGTTGCCATTAATTTGCTGAATGCCAACGGAAAATAATCAAACCTATTGATATGCCGATCGTGTTTGGCCTGAAAAATTTCCCGCCGCGAAGTCGGATGCATGGAAAATGACAATGACAGGTCCAACAGGTGGCCCGACAGCAGGAAGGGAGGATCAGTAGCCTTCAGGGGCAGCGTAGTAGCCTCGGCTGTCCCTCTACATGCGCGGCTAGCGGTCTGTGGTATGACAATGAGCCTGGCCGTGCCGCAGAGAGGTGATTCGGGAGACAGCTTGCAGGTCAACCCCTCCATTGCTTTCGGTCTGTCACCTTCCTGATAATGACCCCCCCTCTGCGGAGGCGATGAAGCTCCGTGTGCACGGCCCCTCCGTCTGCAAACAAATTAAGACTCCATTAGCTTAATGGCGATTACGGAGGTCTGGCTGCCTAAGAGTGCCAGGAGTTGGCAGGCAGCGAAGGAAGGGGAGGAATCCCAAGCCCAACGACGCTCTTTATTCGAGGTTTAACCCTTATTTTAGATGCGCCGTGCGCATGCACTCAAAGTATACGCCGGGCCGGGAAAGGGCACAAAGAAACCCGGACCAAAAGGTGTCAGCCTGCCTGCGCGGCCAAGCAGAGTCTGACATGCGCTTGGAACAGCTTGTCGGCTCACGCGCGGCTTCATATATCACCGAGCGATCGTCGTCTGCCGCGGACTCCAGCAGTCACACCGGCTGTGCGATTGATTCTTGTTGTACGTGCGCGGCTGCGCGCGGCCTCTGTGTGTCTGCGGAGACGATGGCGTCGCGTCACATCGAGTCGCTCTGGTCAGATGTATGGCAGCGAAGCCGGAGATTCACAAAGGAGCTGTTTGAACCAAATCAATGTTTCCCTTTTCATCGCCTGCGGAATTTCTGTTGTCTGCAGCGGCTGGAGATGGAATAATGCAGGACTTATTAAAGAGTGTCAGGCCAACAGGCAGATATCAGCACGAGAAGGGTCCAGCTTTACGCATTCTTGGATCTGAAAACATTGGAACATTAATCAGTCGTTGGTCTCGTCTTAGATTCAGGAGCCGTATGTCTATCCCGCGCATGTTTAATACCCTCACTGTATTACACGCTACCGCCTCTGCTGGGAGGCTGTTCCACTTATCTACCACCATTCCATCTCAGCCTCTGACCCTCTAGTGTTTCCGGTCTGTGTTTTTCCTCTTTTGAAATAAACTCCCCTCCTGTACTTTGTTAAATCCCTTTTAGTATTAAAATATTTCTCTCTCCCATCCCCCTCTGTCTCTTCTCTTCTCCATACTTGATATACCCTCAGTACCTTGTAAGACTCACTTAGTGTCGGCTAAAATGTTTATAATGATTTCTATTTTTGCCTGATTTCATGGAAACTATCACAAAACCATAGATGAGTAACAGAAAGAATAGGTGGAAACAATGTCAGGTATGTTATGATGTCACAAGTGGCCATAAAATACATCACTACACTCGTTAAATGTAAACTGGCTGCAAACCAAGTGCAGGAAAGATTCTTTCTATGAATGCGTTTCCAAGGACAAGGAAGCTATGCTTATCACACGAGTTCAGAGAGTTCAATATTTTTTGCCCAGTTCCCGACTCAATTGTCGCAAATCTCTTGATTTATGGAAAACAAGGACATTTCTGGCTGTAACATAATTACAAAAGTGTTTTCTAACCATCAATCAGCCTTTAAAGCTTGGATCAGCGAACACAACGTGCCACTGGAAGACAGGAGTGATGGGAGTGATAAAGGGCCACTGGAAGACAGGAGTGATGGGAGTGATAAAGGGCCATTGGAGCACAGGAGTTTGGGATGATAAAGGGCCATTGGAACACAGGAGTGATGGAGTGATAAAGGGCGATGATGGAGTGAGGGCCATTGGAACACAGGAGTGATGGGAGTGCATAAAGGGCCATTGGAAGACAGGAGTGATGGGAGTGATAAAGGGCCATTGGAACCCTTTCATTTACAACATTAACCCCGTCTGCGCTCGATTTCTGACCCTGTTTCATGTTATTTTAATAGACAAAATATCATTTTTTCCAAAAACAAGGAATTGTCTAAGTGACCCCAAACTTTTGAATGCTATTTTTAAATATTTTTCTACTTCTCACTCCCGACATATAATGGATTCCAGTCCACCAAAAATATATAAAAATAGTTTGTTAGAACTTGTGATTTTCCAGAATCTCTTCTATTTGAACTTTCCTGGAGATCAGACGCAGTTATTACGCAGTTATTACGAGACAACCAAGAAACGCAGCTCTTAATTTATGTTTTTCTTCAAATAGCGGAGGATATCTGGGCTTCCGCTGAATATCAATCTGCTTCCCTAAGTATCTAGCAGCATGTGGTCCAGCGAAAGAAATCTGATTGAGATTCAAGTCCCGGACGATGCGTATTCCATAAGTAAAAGCTCCCGAAATGCTCTCCGTGCCTCCTTAGCACCAAACACATGACCTGCAAGATTTATGGCACCCGTGGTGGAGCCGGTCGGGGATAACCTTCCGCACGATGTAATATAACACGGTCTTACATAACAGAACACTGCGTTCTATGTCATACAAATAAAAAAAAATGAATCAGATATCTAAAAAAATATTTTGTATCTAAAATCTAAACTCTCTGTAATGAAATATTATTTATTTGAATTTTTTTTTTTATTTTTTTTTATTTTTATTTTTTTATTCAAAGGTTTTTTTTTTAAATTATAAAATTGTAGCTGGACCTGTGGGTCATCTATAAACCTCGAGCCATTAAAGGAACTCGAGCCATCACTCACTTTAATGCGCATGAATGAGCGATCCCTTTAAAAGCATGGAAGGATTCTGCGTCGACTGCGCTTACATCATCAGGCGGCCACTGGCCTTAAAGTGCCCGCCACATCATCCCCAGCCCGACCTTGCTTATAGCGTTCGATCAGCAGCATGAAATGTTGGACCGCGGAGGAAGCATTTTGCTGCAGCAGCTCTAGAGCTGCAGCTTCTGCTTAAGACTTTTTTTTCCTTTTTTGCAGATTGAATTAACAAATAAAGTTCTTAAATATGGATTCTTTTTTCAGGAGACTGGGGTGTCCCTTTTAATCAGACATCACGAATGTGTTACTTTTGTTGAATTGATACAAAGTACCACATAGAAGGCATTTTGCTTCAGAAGCCCTAAAGCTGCAGCTTCTCCTTAAGTATTTTCTGTTTTTTTTTTCTTTTGCAGATTGGATTAACATATAAAGTTCCTAAACATGGATTATATTTTTTTCAGGGGACTGGGGGGCCGCATTTAATCAGACATCACAAATGTGTTACTTTTGTTGGGTGGTTGTTTTTGTTTATAAGCTGACGCTCGTTGCTTTTATCATTAGCAATAAACCCGTTTCCCGGTGCACACCGTTCCGTGAATCATTAGCGCGGCGTTTGGTACGCAGAGAATCGCTGCTATTTCCTATGCTGTTGGAATCATTAGTTTGCCGCAGAGTACAGAGCGGGCTGCGGCCCCCATAACTCCCACCATCATCAGCTGCAAATGGTAATGATATAAAGGAGGTAATTAAGTGTGAATATCTCTCAGCTATGTGCTAATAACTGCCCCGGGCCACTTTCGCTCCCCGACTCGCTAACGGACGATTTAACCTGTCAAATGTGTATTTATTTTTTCCAAAATCAATAAATAAATTGAAAATATTTTAATTAATTTGTCTGCCGACAAATCCAGGTAAAGATTTATTATCCGGGAATATCCACATCCTCAATAACTATTTATAACTGAAATTATGGGAGCCGTGTGCCGATCCCATGCATGTTTAAATCCCCTCACTGTATTACCCACTACCACTTCTGCTGGGAGGCTGTTCCATTTATCTACCACCCTCACAGTGGTCCCAATATTGCTAAAAACCAGGGGCCGAGCTCAGTATTTAACCTTTGTTATTTTACCTGTTTTTTTGATTTTCTTGTTATGTTCTGTATTTAGAATCTCGCAGCGAGTCTAGAACGCCACATCTTGCTACGTCTGGAATATCCGGAAAGGCAATCTCCGAATCTCGAGGAAAAAAATAAAATAAATAAATAGATGTCGAGAAATCAGCTTCACAAAGTAATCTGCAGACGGGATTGAACCTGACGTACGGAATTGAGCTTTATTGGCTCGCACCGACCGAGGACATACAGAAAATTTACAAAACAGGGTTTTTCCATAAAACGCATCATATTTAATTCAGTTCAATATTTTCTTTGCTCCGTATCACATTCATTACGGACGGATACGGTGGGTAAAGCGATGGATATGCAGCCATGATGTCACATAAAGGAAAAAATAACTGCGCAAGGTCACTTTTTATCATTTCTGGATTTAACCCTCTAAGCTCCAGCCACTGCTATATACTCTATTTTACGATACATTGTAATCTTATTTATCTTTTGTTTGTGTGGCTGAATGCGATGACGGTAACAATGGAGTAGCGGTTTTAGGTTGCTGATGTCATATTGCACACTGGTTCAAAAAATGTTTTACAACGTTTCTGCTTTTGGGCAAATTTTTGCCATTTTTTTTAACTAAACTGCTTTTATTCCAAACAAAATAGCCAAATGAAAAGTGTATATAAAGTATTTGGCTACAGAACCTTTACACGTGTGAATTCGTTCAGATGTTAAACACCTTTTTTCACTTGTGACCCCAATAGATCTCCGCATGGGGGAAATACCATAGAAAGTAATGGTGAGATAAACGGACTTGAGATGGTCCCGAGTGGGACGCGCCGTAGAACGGGCTATGAAGCCCCTCAAACTTGTTTTGTTTGGCATTTTAGAGATCTCTTGGGGTTAACCCCAGGTGAAAAGGTGACTCCAGATGTGGACCTTCTTGTGCCTAGAAGGATGCTAATCAGACCCTGCTGATGAGGCCAAAGCAGGCAGAAATGTATGTCTGGAGTAGTTGGTTTCCTCATATAGGGGGAATCTGCCCCACATTTGGGTTCTGCCCGTGGCACAGGATCTGACTGATATTTTTCTTCTGTAATGGCAGAAATAAGCGAGGGACGCACCGTAGGACTGGCTACTGTTCTTGGTGAGCGTCTCAAACTTGGCATTTCATTTTGGGGGCTCTCTTGGGGTCCACCTCAAATGACAAGGTGAGAGCAGCTGTGGACCAAGTAACTGTCTGGTACCCCACAAATTAGGCCTAAGAAGGTTGAAATGTTTCTCTGGGGTGGTTGTTGTAAAGCAGAGGAAATTTGCTTCTCATGTTGGTTCTGCACTGGAGTCAGAGTGATGGAGGATGTGAGAATCTCAAAATAGTTTTCTCCGACAATTCGTAAAGTGATTTTTAGAGGTTTATTAGATGAGTTGGACCAAGACAGGGAAAGGCAGTATTAGGTTTCCCAACACTCATAATGGTGGTCTTGCTTAAAGCATTGTCCATCCATGGTCCTGGGCACCAATTACTAAACTAAAAATGGAACTGAATTCCCAGTGGTATAAAGTGGTTTCAGAGGAACCCAGTACCCGAAAGTCCTAACAGGGCTCGGCTGAAGCACATGGACGATCAGAGACGCGGTGCGGAGGTCAATCACAAAGTCCGGGACAGCTGAGTCCAGATTGAGATCATCAGACCCAGGAGCCGAGGAACTCTAGAGGTTCCTCTCACCAATTAGCAAGAATCTCTATATAATCATGACATTTGTATCAAAACAATAATAAGCGCTGATAAACATGATGATCCGATGCAGAGGATTCCGCCGGAGAATTCTAATTAATTCTTTCACTCCGACGAGCGAAAACTGATACTGATGACCTTATCTTAGTATTTTTAACTTCTCAGAAACGAAATATCCCCCAGATTGGGAATTAGGAGAGATCTCTAGAATTTATGAAGGAACTGTTGTGTTCTCTACAAATAAATAGCGAATCTCCCCCTTAGTGAATCCCGATAAATCACAATCCAAACATCAAAGCTAATTATTAAACGGGGATAGATTTAGTGGATCCCTTAAGAATAAGAAGGTAAAATGTAGCAAAAACAAATGCCTTATTCGAAATCTTATTTAAAGGCAGCGACCCTGAAAGTGCTTTTAATAACTTTTTATTTAACTATTTAGCCTTTATTAACTTAATAATAATACCAGACATTTCATGTTCATTGAAGAACCCAACGGAGGCAATGTATTCATTAGGAAGTAAAAATCAATGTATAAATTAAGAGGAAAAAATACTTTTTCTGGCTGCAACTTTTTTGAGATCGATATTCAAGTCTATATGCAAATTTAATTGAAATTAATTTGCATATGGGGCAGGGTATAAATATAAGAGAGGGACAGTAATTTTAGATATAATGTAACAAAACTGTTAAAAGTATAAAGATTACATAAATACTTTGTTTCATTGGAGGGCTGTCCAGGTGAGCGGGGGGGGGGGAGATTGGGCAGCCCTCATTTGAATATCGTAGACCACCATATAGACCACCACAAGAAGCCCTTTTTGTGTATTTGATGTGTAGCCCAACACAAAAATGTCTACTTTAACAAGGATTTTTTTTATGCAGCATTTACACCATGTCAGGATCCTTTTCATGTTCCCATTATGTTGTATCCCAAATATATTCCAATCTGCTGTGTTCTACTGTGACCACCTGATCATTTTATCAATAAATACCTGGATTTTTTTGTGCAGTTTATTCTGATTATGGTAAACAATTGTTTTTCTGACACAAGGTATCCTCCGCTGTTCATTTATACCGAATTTAAGCATCAGGAATAAGCAACAAAATCAACGATATTGGCTTGTTCACAAAAAGTGGCCCGAGGACATTTTTGCTCATGGAAAAAAAAAAGAAATGTTTGTAATTCTGTTATTTTCAGAATTTCCCAATAGACAAAACTTACAAAATGTTAACGGCAGAAACAATATAGGATGAAAATCCTGTCTGGGATAGACTTCAGGTATTGATTAATGGTAATGTGAAATATTATTTTGTGTTTAAAATGTTATTATTACGGTGGAAATAAGAAGAAAGACCCAGAAAAACAATGAAAGCTCAACATTTTTCAGCGCTTTCAATTCCAAGGACAGTTTGCCTCGGGCATTTCCATCGCAGAGATTCCAGTTCCTGATAGATATCGGTATCATTATATATCAGTATATAATATATATTATATTTCAGCAGGTATATTTTTGACTGCATTTCATTACATTTTCCAAAGAACAAACACTGGAAAGAGTTGATGTAAAACCCAGTGGACTCTTTCCAGGATGGTAGCTAAGGTTCTATTGGTTTAATTCACAGAGGCTTGACTTCTATTTACAATCAAATTGAATCCAAATTATGGGTGAGTATCTGTTATCACGATTGTCAAGCTGACCACAGTCCAAGGACCCTACGTTAAAGACATACCATAGGAAGACACAAGATGGTATCTACCAATATGGACCAAATAGAAGCCATAAAAAAGAGTTGCAAATCATCTATTCACAGAAATTCAACTTGAGTCAAGTTGTTGGTGGCTGAATTGATGAAGGAGTCCATCTCAACAAAATTGTTGTCCAGACCAGGCCAGTTGACTCTCTAATATCCAAAGGGCTTCCAACCTCAACAGACTAAAGACTAAACACAACTGACAAACTCGACAACCAACTCGTTGGCAACTCAACAGCAGCTAAACAGAACTTGACCGTACTTAAAAGCAACTCGGTGGTCATGGACAGACAGCTCGATGACTTAGTTGCCGACACTACTGGTGGAATCTTGGAAGACAAGTCAACTGTAGACCTCCACTCAACTCAACAGCACTGAAGTGTAACTCAATGTAGCTTGAAAGAAGTCAACTTAAACTTGACAGCAACTCATTGACAACTTAATAGAAAGTCTCACTTTTTGTTGTGTGCTTCTCTGTAACCTCAATATCAACACAAACTACGTCAGACAGACCTTATCATGGTGTTCAAACCCGAGACTGTCCTGGCATCTACTGCATGAATTTACACCACAAGCCAAGTTATCTCATAGGCAGCCGCGAGCTGATATTCCTTGATACGTTGTTTGTGGCTATTTATGGAGAATCTTCTTAAAAAGCTACAAGTTGGCTGCTTCTGCATACGGATCTGTTTTTAATGTAAAAAATGTTATTGAGTTTTCACCAATGTAGTCACAAAAAAAACAGAAATAAAAAATGATAAAGGTGGAGCGATATGGCAGTAGAGTCTTTCTGGGTCCATTACATTCTGCAAGGTGATTTTTTTAACATTACAACTATATCACGAATACATTGAAAAACAACAACAAAAACATTTTTTTTTAAGTCTAAATATTTTGAATTTTTACAAAACTTCCATTACCAGAAAGATGGTAATTTTTGGGGAAAAAAAGGATACAAAAGGTGGGGAACGGCCATCTGATGCAAACTATATGTTTGACTATGAACCCTATGTACTACCCTTCAACCTAAGAAGGGGGGGTGAGAAAAGGTAAATATTGGAGAAAATTCTTAGCGGAGTGATGCGTCTCGTCTTGGCGTATCTTGGGTTTGAAGCCATACTGTCTTTTTTTTTCATAGTGCACGTTGGAACCGAATGCGTGCGTCGATAGAATGATTGGGTTCAAGATGAACAATACATTACACACAGACACAGAATGGTGCTCAGATCATGATGAGATCTGTCAGCGTTATGTGATAAAAACTACCAAAACACAGACTTTAAATCCTATAATTCCACCTTCACTGTCCTAAATAGTTCCGTCAAGATGCTGTCATTCCGATTTATTATTTTTAAGACAAACTAACTCATTTTTAGCATCGAGAGCCGAGCTGCTTTTATTGACTCCTCATTTCTTCAAACTGCCGAGTTTCTGTTAAATTGTCTTTTTTTTTTTTACGTACAGAGCCTTCGGATTCCGGTCGTTTGCTTTCTCGGGTTTATAAGTCTTGCTCAAAGTTTGAGAATCGACCGCTGTCAGGATTCCAAAAGAAAAGAGGAAATGTTCCTGTTTCTAGACTTTGTGATTTAAAAGTTGCAGAGGAGGCAGTGAGAGGAATATATCAGAGGGCGGAAGGCGCTGTTTGTCAGAATATTATATTTAATTCGCTTGGCTGGGAAAGTGGAAAAGCTTTTGGTCTGGAATTTGTATTTGTAGAGATATAGATAGGAAGACTAAGGTGGGTAGAGTTAGGGGGGTGTAGGAGGGAGTGAAGGATAATGAGGGGGATATAGAGGAAAGTGGGGGAGTAAGGGTGAACGAGGGGGTATGTAGGGAGTAGGGGAGAGTGTGTGCAATGAGGGGGTTAGGAAAAATTAGAGGGTAGGGGAGTATAGGAAAGTGAGTGGAGTAGAGGGGAGCAAAGGTGAGCAAGTAGGAATGTAAAGGTGAGCAAGTAGGAATGTAAAGCGAGAGAGAGTGTGTGAATGTAAGAGAAGGGTGGAGGAGTAAGGGAGAATGAGGGGGTATGTAGAGAGTAGGAGAGAGTGTGAGGAGGAGTAAGGGAGAATAAGGGGGAGTAGAAGAGAGTGAGAGGAGTGAGGAGGAGAAATGGAGAATTAGTGGGTAAGTGTGGAGTAAGGGAGAATGTATGCAATGAGGTAAAATTAGAGGGTAGGGGAGTATGGGAAAGTGAGTGGAGTAAAGGGGAGCAAAAGTGAGTAGAAGAGAGTAGAAGTATGAGAGTAGACATGTAAAGAGAGAAAGAGTATGAATGTAGAGGGGGTAACAGAAGGGTGGGGGAGTAAGGAAGAATGATCGGTGTAAGTAAGGAGTAGAAGAAGCGTGGGGAGTGTGGAGGAGTAAGTGAGAATGAAGGGGTATGTAGAGAGTAGGAGAGAGTGTGGGGAGAGAGAAGTAGTAGGGAGAATGAGAGGGTAAGAGAGTAAGACGAGAGCAGAGGGGGTGAGTAGTGGAGAATGGATGGTTTAAGAGGAGAGTGGAGGAGGGAGAGTGAGAGGGTGTAGGGAGGAAATGATTGAGAAGTCCATTTATTTTCATTGTTAAACAGGTTGGAGAAAGCATATTCTGCCCGGAAGATCAAAGTGTCGCTTTAATCGAAAGGAATCTACATCATTAATCGATGAATAATGAAAATAATAAGGAAATAACGCTCTTGGACCTCCACATAATGTGGTTTTCCAGAACGATGAAGTTTCATCTAAAAGAACGTTACAAGTCCCCGGAGAAATGATTGTTCACCAGACGATTCAAATTGGACGCCGTGATAACCACGGAGCCCGATCCGGCCCCGAACAATAGAAAATCAGAGAGAAAATGATACTCTGTAACCCAGGGTCAGTATCGGAAAAAATACCCATCATCATCAATGTCAAGCAATGACAGGAATTCCTCCGAGAGATAAAATAAATAACACCGGGAAACAACGAGCAGAAACATCGCAGAAGAAGAAGACAACTGAATATAGATGGGGGGGTTTATAAAAAATATATTTATGAAGGCGAGGAGCGCCGATAATCTCCGGGGGTTGGGTGTCAGAAGATCTGCTTTCCGAATATGATTTAAAAAAATAAAATGAAAAAATGGCATAAATGTAGAAATTCACAAAACAAGGAATAGCGCAAGAGGGGATTATTGCAGCGGCTACAACATCTCAAACGCCTGGAGAGTGTAGAGCTTAGAAACATAGAATCTGCTGGCAAATTGGCCCCATTCGGCCCCCGTCTAGTCGCCCGTTTCTCCTGCTGTAAAGACTCAAACCTTAATCAGTCGTTGGTCTCGTCTTAGATTCAGGAGCCGTATGTCTATCCCATGCGTGTTTAATACCCTCGCTGTATTACCCTCTACCACTTCTGCTGGGAGGCTGCTCCACTTATCTACCACCCTGCTTAGATCTTTCTGTTCCTAAAACCTTATATTTGCTGTAAATCATACCCCGTTTGAGAAGCTTTTGTCGTTGTTGGTATTGGATGGTAAACTATTAGCCACCAATGATTTGGAACACGCAGACAATCATATAAGCACGTTTAGTTAACACTCCGTTTCATTTCTTTGCGGTACGTCAGTGCGAGTATACGCTGCGAGATCTTGCTGTACAATAATTGGTTATTAATTGAGTTAACGACGCAAACTGCAAACCTCTCCGGCAGCCGGAGGGTTAATACATAAGAGGCTAAAATCTGAAGCATCTCCCTCGCCGGGAAAGCGGCTCCTACATGGAGCGTAATCCTTCCAGACAAATATTTGTGGAAGAAATTGCTCCGCGCCCCCGGAGAATACAGAGACGCTCTGCTGAGATGGTAATTCAGGAGGGTGAAAGTAACATTCGGT
>VKOC01049180.1:0-33446 GCA_009364415.1 Spea multiplicata
TTTACTGAAAGGGTGGTAGATACATGACACAGCTTCCCATCAGGTAGTGGCTAATACAGTGAGTGGGATAGGCATATCCTAAATTTAAGACAAGACCAAGGGCTAATTAAGGTACTAATCTTTATCTGCCATCAAAGTTCATCTTTTTCATGTCGCATGATGCCTACAGCACCTGGTTCTTGAAGCAAAATGGAGGAGAGGAAGACAAAAGAGATCAAGGGAATTTTTATTTTAATTAAGGATGTGGTACGTAATAAATTCCAAAAACATCTGTTTTCATAAACAAAAGCAAATAGTTATAATGCAATTTTATGTACAGTATAAAGATGTACTACATATATGTATGTAGAAATATGATTGTCTACTTTGGTAGATGAATTTCCCAAGTTACTTTAAAACATGTTTAAAATATGTTGGATGCATGGACATTTGCAATGTCATGTACATTTAAGGGTTAAGTGTCTGTATTGGAAAAGAGATTAACATTATCTTGACTTATGAACTGTTTTTTTATGTGAATTAATTTAAGTAGCAAATCAGATCAAAGCTGCTGACAGTCACTCGAGATTTAGAACAGCTGCACTCCGAAGACACTCAGAAGTCTGCTTTTCTGCAATATCACTATTGAATTATAGACTTCCTGCTTCTTGGACCCCTTTGTGTTGCATCATTTTTCATAGTCTTGTTTCTTAAAGTCATGCAAGATTTCAGTAACTACTTAGTGGAAGTAAATTCTTAGCAGAGCCTACAAGCGTATTTCCATTGTTACCATCAGAAATTCAGCCTCACTTATATTTATTTGTACCGATAACACAAACAAAGCATCACAGGGTAGTATTCCACACCAATAAAGTTGGAGTATCACCATACCTGGGAACTTCTGGGCTTCCCGGGAGAGTTCCCAGGAATGAGTATCACTGAGATTGATATTGAAACCAGAGGCTATAGTGGAAAATGGAAATATGCCAGGAACATGCATTTTACCTGGAACATTCTAAAGCATTGGATGGAGAACAGAGACAGAGTTACAGTTCTCTCCCTCTAGATTCAGTTTTTGAGGGCCAACTCCAGGAACTGCTTGGACAGGCCCATTTAAAACATGTTTAAACCAGCTAGGATTGTGGAAAGTAACTTTGCAGATGTGCCCTTGGTAATAAGTTAGCATGTTCAATGTCAACATAGGGTTTATAGGGCGCAGTATTAGCCGTAGTCAACCATAGTACTGCTAAAACTCATGCTTCCCTTTTCCTTTTCTTGGCTCCATTAGCCATAGATCATGCCATGGCAGCAGAAGAGCAGAATGTCATCCTTACCATGTCCCAGATTTCTGTACTTTATGGAAAGGAATGAATGTAATCAAAAAGTTCCTCGTATCTGTGCCAACAAATGTTCTAGGAGAAGTTACCAAAAAAAGCTTTACTGGAGGCACCTCCATTTACTTGCTTTGGACTTTACAAATGTGGTTTCAAAACAAACTGTCAGTGCAGAATTAACTCTGCCAGTACTGAAGCTTATTTTGTGGGGAGCAATTAAAAGTATTCAATGTTATCATTGTTGTGAATGTAAATGATACCAGGCAGATCACTGCAGCTGAACTGCAAGGGATGCATTGGCTACACCTGTTTCCAAGTAAGAACCCTGTATGCGATCTTCCAGCATCAACTTTCCCATAGTAAATGAATTTGATCATCCTTTGGGTGGAAGAATTTCAGATCAGCATTTGCCCCCGGACAAATATTATAACATGACATGCAAGCGATAGCTGGAGTTAAAGAAGAACGTCTGAAAAATATCTATCCATTATTATTATTATTATAAGATATTATTGTCAAGTAATGTTCCATGTTTTAGTTTTATAGCTGGAGCATTTCTTGAACGTTTTCATCTACCACTCAATGATTCATCAATGAAGATTACATTAAAATGATACTATCCTCCCCACAAAGTAGTTTAATGCTGCCTGTGCTCTGTATGTAGTTGAGTATGCATGGAAAACTAGCACAAGTTATAGTAATAAATACATAGATCTCACCCTTAAACAGGAACTCTTATATGCAGCACAAATAAAATTGGTAAAATGGTCATGATGTTATAGGTTCAGTCTTACCGTAAGAGAGACAACACTTAAATCAGAAGGGTATACCATTTTTTATGTAGTTACAGATAAAAAATAAGAAATATACCAGTCATTTTAACGTCTGGTCTGGATTGACATGATTATTCCTCTCTATTGTTATCCTACAAATTGTTAAGATGGTTATTGTTGACTAGATCATGCAGCCTTTGTAGGGGTGCAGTATGGAAAAGTGAAAAGAATTCAGGACATCAGATAATTTCTGTTAAGGTGAACAAGCAAGGGACATGTCCTACTTTCCAGAGGGATTTACAAACTTTGATTGTTCCAATGATGGATAACCATATTTCAGGGTTCTTGTGACAACAGCAAACATTTCCAGTAAAGAGTGTTTTGTTTTCTCTGTGACTTATATTTATCATGAAATATTTTTGTGACTTTTTTTGTCCCTATTGGGAAGTAATTCAGGTGAATATTAAAGTTTCTTGTCAGCTTATGCAAAATGGAAAATTTGGCAAACCACAAATAATCTTCAGTAATTTCATAGGTTTTATAATTTCCCCCTCAGGGGAAGAAGAACCAACATGGTACATCAAAGGTGTCCACACTGCAGGAATACAGAGTAAGAACACAAGAACATAGAATCTGACCACATTGAACTGTATATATAGTTTTCAAAATGTACAGTATCAATGACTTGATTTATTGTGAAGCATCCTTACATTACATCTAACCTCTGACCTTGTAGTTTGCAAAGTAAATTGATAAAATCGGTTACTGTTTGATCTTAATTGAAAGGACACTACAAAATTTACATTTTAGGCGAAATAATGGTTATCTCTGATTAAATTTACACATCACGTTTAAATATTGTTTATGTCAAATGTTTAAAGTGTATTTAAACAAATTTATTTGAAAAAAAATAATAAAAATTATTGTTCTATACTATAAGGAAACCTTCTGTCATTTTCAAAAAGTTTACTTTATCATAAGTATTATAAAGTCAATAACCGTTATGAAATTGGAAAAAAATAATAATTCCAAAAACCAAATTTACTGTTTATTTTTTAAATAACTGGAAAATATTCTTCTTAGTACTTTCCTAATGCATCCATTATAATACAGATATTTAAGTTCATGTGAAACATAATTCTTGACGTCTGCCAAAAAAGGATAAAAGGAATCTTTAAAAAATAAAATAAAAAATATATGTCTAACAAATAAGAACAGGTTAATTGTAAAAAGTTGCTTGCTGTTACACTGTATGCATCATTTTCAATGTAAAGTCCCCTGTTTTTGTCTGCAGTAGAGAAGGGAGACACACAATAGAGACCCACTGGTGAGCCAAGGCAGGGCAAGAAAGAAACGAAAGAAAACTTACTTTAGACTCCAGGATGGAAACGAGATCTGGTATAATCCTATTCCCAATATAGTTTGCCGCTTACACTGTGATAACCTTTAAAAGATTGTACCAAAATTATAGAACGCCATTTTCCAAATACAAAACATATATTCCCTAAGGGCAACTAATGAAAACTGGACGTACGAAGACCGTAACACCAGAGGCTCTGTGTCTGCTCTATTCAGTAGCGGCAGCACAAGGAAGAGATCAAAAGCCAAAAAAGAAAACATTTCACAAAGGTTCACGTCCACTTGAGCGAATAGGATTTATCTCAGTGTCCGAAATCATGACTTTGCTGCCTGTATTAAAAGATTCAGTTAGACTGGCTATTGATGCCCTGCAGATCCGTTAAGCTTCCTTAAAGCCGGCAATATCGTCTTTGCAGCTCGCCCTCCTGGCTACTTCCATCTCGATTGCTTGCTTCACAGATCCAGCTGCCTGCCACCTTACCCATGGGCTGATGTCATTTGCGAATTTCGCATTACGGTGGTACCCAAAGAGCTTGCAGCGGAATCAAACCCAAGACACATTTTACCAATACACTAATAAGCGTGTATCTCATTGTGTATATAAATTTCATAGCAGCATCACAGCTGTGTTTGAGATGACCTGCAGTGGCTATGTATTGATCCAAAAAAAGCTTTCCGGTGCATAAAATCCCTATAGTTTTGTCTCAGGCCTACAGAAAAAAAATTTAGCTTTAGGGGAGGTAAAACGCACGGACATTTTGTTAAAATCAATATTAGCAAATGGGGTAGAAATTCCCTGTCAGTGGCAGACTGAAGTGTTATTTAACCTAAAGTAGTATGATGAATGCTAGCTCTGGAAGTCGAAGGGTTACATCTGGGTGTTTTAAGTAAAGGCTACCAAGCAAAGCAAATAGTGGAAAATAGAAAGGCCAAAGTTATCCAAATGCCATGCTTTGATTCATTTTGCTAGGACTTTTTTGATTTGCTTATTTTGCCCAACATAAATATTGGTCTATGATTTGTCCTTATGTTGTCCTTATGTTTTCTTGCTGTGACTGTATTTAAGTTATATTTTTAACTTGGATGATTATTTTATAAACCTAATCTTATTGTTTATTAAGTGTGTGCGTAGTTACTGTTTGACTTTTTTGCATCGTTGTTGATCGCTTAGGGGAAAGGAACGTCGAGCATGTTTGGCACCCATTTGCTTGAATCACTATTGTTGGATTCAGCCGTATTATCCCTTATTATGTATATAGATCAAATTTAACTTTAAATTATAAGCAAAATGTCCTATTTCCACTTTTAATTTCATGATTCTGTCAATTCTGTCACAATTTTCTTCTGTATTGATGCCTAATACCAAACTGCAGGCCTAAGTACTGTTTTTTAGAGACATAAGAATATGTCAACCTTTGCATTAATATCCCTTCAAATAAAAGCTAATATTGTGCAAGCATTGACACCGGTTATCAAAGCTGTTTTGCTGTATCATTTTTATTACTTAAATTAATTATTCCACACCTTTAATGTTGGTTATAACCCATCATTTATCTGATCATTCTCCCAAATTAACAAAATATTTTTTTCCGATAACATACATTCCTAGATGAATGTATAACGTCACACAATTTGGTGTCACCTGCTATAACATGGATTCTACTTCCAATACTCACTTGATATAATCAATAAACAAATTAAAAAGCAAATGACCACAAATGTTATTCATTTTGGGGTGATTTTTTTCTACATATAATAATTAACAAAAAGAGTTGGATGATACACACAAATGGATTTTCTTTTGCTTTATGAACACCTAATTTATCTTACAATGCTTTAAGATCCAAGTACATGATCTGTCATTTAGTTAAACAACCAACAGACTACAGTAATCATCCCCACCCAAAAGCAGATGTTTCAATACCACTGAATACTGTTTGGTCATCATTGTGACAAAAGAAAGTAAATTACTGGCAAAAAAATAGTACTGACGTGTCTAAAATAGATATTAAAGTATATTTATTCATCATACTTGAAAATTGTTTTCTAAACTGGGAATTCTGGGAGACTCATTTATCTCAAACTAAACTAGGACAAAAAATACAGCAGATGTTTTAATTTAAAACTCAACATAAAGCCTATAGGGTTTTTTGTTGCTAATTATTGCAGCGTTTTCACACTACTTTTCACAAGTTCTTAAATGTGTGATTTAATGTATATTCTTTGAAAGGTTTAGTTGTTGCTTGTTAGAAGGATTTTGGGTTAATTATAAAAATACAATTTATGCTAAAACAAAATCATTGATGTAACAAGGTACTCAAACTCAACTTTGTGGCCCGACAGCAAACCCTAAAATTATTCAATGCAGTTTCAATGCAAACTCACATGAGGGTCTTTTCTCCTTCCAGAGCAGGGGTAAAGTGATCCTGCAGCCTCTTTAGAATTCACATTTAAAATAGATGAAAACCTAAAGCACAGAAAAATAGTTACAGTTTTCTTTTTATGAGGCTCAAATCATCAATACATTTCCAATAAAATAGACATATTTTTCACAGTGCTACTTTGATCTTTCTCCACAGTTATTCATAACATATAGTAATATACCGGTAGTCATTTATGTTCAAACAGATTATTGTGTTTATTCTATCATTTATAGACATGTATGTTCTGCTTTTCTAAAAAAAATATCCAGGCCCCTTTTGAAGGCATCCATTGTATCCCTTCATTTGTAGTCTATGAAATATTTGCTCTTCCAGTCAAGATGACCTCTTTATATTGACCCTGCAGATATTAATACACTTTTATAATGTCCTTCTTCCACAAATCAATATGCCATTTTATACATGCCAATATCTTATTGGCATTTGCAACTTCTTACTGGCATTGGGCACTGTTGCATTTATACAGTTGTGTGAAAAACAAAGTAAACCCTCTTTGAATTCTATGGGTTTACATATCAAGACATAATAAACACTGTGTCATGATTTATTCAACAAAAATAAAGACAAAATGGAGGAGCCATGTGTGAAACATATGATTTAATAGCTTGTAGAACCACCTTTAGCAGTAATACCTTGAAGTAATCATTTTCTGTAGGATTTATCAGTCTCTCATATCGTTGTGGAGGAATTTTGGCCCACTCTTCTTTACAACATTACTTCAGTTAATTTTTAATTCATTTGTTTATACGCAGCTCTCTTAAGGTCCTGCCACAGCATTTAAATTGGTCAAGGTGTGGACTTTGACTGGATCATTGCAACACCTTGATTCTGTTATTTCTCTGTTTTTGCTGGTGTGCTTGGGATCATTGTCCTGTTGCGTGACCCAATTTCGGCCAAGCTTTAGCTGTTGAACAGATGGCCTTAGGTTTGACTCTAGAACTGAGGCCTGTAGAGTCCTGTAGAGTCTGAGATGTAACTCTTGGGGTTTTTTTGCAATTTCTCTGAGCAATGCACGATCTGACCTTTCGGGGGAATTTGCTGGAATGTCCACTCCTGGGAAGATTGGAAACTGTCTATAATGTTTTCCACTTTTGTATAATCTTTCTCAGGGTGTACTTAGTTTTTCACACATGGCTTCTCCATTTTGGCTTTATTTTTGTTGAATAAATCATGATAAGATATTATGTCATGTGCTGTTCATCTGAGGTTGGATTTACCTATTTTTTAGACCTGCCAAGGAACCATAGAATTCAAGAACAACATACTTTCTCTTCCACAGGACTGTATATCTAGCCATACATATTCTTAAATCATATGTCCAGCAGTCCATGTAGTTTACTTAGCAAGCAGAAGAAGATTAAGCGATGGATTTCAAAGATCTGCTTTCTAGCATGCGGCCAACGGCTCTGTTGCAGGGGTCTCCTGGCTTTGGGACCACGTGCAGGAGCTGCTGGGTTGTCCAGTGATGTTCTGGTGAGCCGGGCTCCAGTGAGGATGAGCAGCCACAACAGGCATCCTTCATTCTGAATGAATCATTTATACCAGAAAACAGTTTTAAGAAAGCGCATGTAAAACCAACCAATCTGACCTATTGTTGTGATGATCTTCAAGGTACTGAATTCTAGAATGTTCATTCATGATGGGGTTCATCTTAATACTGGTATTTGGACTTAAAGAGGACTCTGCAATTGTGGGTGAGCCAATGCCTTAAGTTGTGGTTCAAGCACATCACCCTATAGTCCAGAGATTAGTATGGTTTCAGCTGGGGACCATAAAAATGTTAGAGATGTTAACTATATGCTAATGTGAGTTTACAGTAGTGTTTGTCTCAATCTTTTTCCAGTCTATAGAGTACATTTTACGTATAACATGAATAAATATTACAATTTACAATGTTTACAAACACAATTTTACTAGCCACATCACAATGAAATAATGCAAGAGTTTTTTTTTAATTCTAAAAACTGAATTTGTAAGTTAGAGACAAATACATAAAGCCAACATCTGAAGCGTATTCCTGCTAGAGTAATCTATGTGCTGCTCTTCATTAAGAGATTACATTATCACAGTCCTAGCAGTTCAGCAAAAGTTTACTAGGCCAATGCAACAGTCATTAAAAAAGGCAGAAAGCTTTACAAAAAAATTCTTAATGTAAATTGCTAAGCTTACAATGTATATGTCCATATTGAAATACAAGGTCATTTGGATTAGAGACTGGTTTAAATAAACCACAAATGTTCCTTATAAAGACTTGCAAGCAAAAAAAAAACATAGGTTCCTAAATGTTAAATGTATTACATATAACAGCTATAAGTATTAAATATGCATAAAAACTAATTTTGAAAACAGCAACATTTTAGTAAATATATATATTTTAAACACCCAATTAATGTATTGATTTGATTTTCTAAAAGAAACGTTGATGCTCTTAAAAATATACCCAAATAACCTGGTTCATATGTCCAGCAGTATAGAGCAGTATTGTCAGCCTCCAGTCGTGAAAATGAGAGCACTTTTTTGGCCCACTCTGAGAACATCTGGATTGTCAAAATCACTGCTTATTTTTTCAGCTAAGGACAAGACCTGGGTTATAGCTAGTAAATAGTAAGCCATTTTGAGTTCTCAAGGACCAGTGGCCTTTCCAATTTTTTCAAAATTTGCTTCCATGTAAGAAGCACAATAAGGACATTCTAGAGGGATTATATCTATTCCTAGTATGCCAAGTTCACGTAATTCTGAAACTGGAACAAAAAAAATAGTTCTTAAAGAATCATTTATACCAGAAAACAGTTTCAAGAAAGAGCATGTAAAACCAGCCAATCTGACCTATTGTTGTGATGATCTTCAAGGTACTGAATTTTGGAACTAGGTAATACTCACACAGAAGAGTATTCTTTGCCTCCTTCTTTTTATTATTATTACTATTATTTTTTAATTGTTAAGTGCCAACAAATTACACAGAGCTGTACAATTTAAATGGGGCCGTTAACATATACATAACACATATACATTAAAACATACAGATACATGAGAACCCTCATCATATCAGCCTTATAGTACTTTTACTCAAAGCTCCTGGTAGGAATGGTGGGCTTTTGATGGCCCTGCTCGTGAGCTTACAATTACTTCTTAGAATAAGCAAAGATCGAGACGAAAGTCTTCCAAAGAAGATGTGACTGTGCCACTAAGGGAGTGCTTATTGCAAAAACCCAATTTTGTGCGGTATCTCAAATGAAGCTGTTTGTTAGTGACGTAATGCGTGGTTTTGAACCCAGTAGGCTGAATACGCTGGCAATGCCTTCAACCCTAAAATGTCAATGCTTTCTGAAATTAGGCAACATTTGTATATGTAACTCACAACTGAATTTTATCAAGAGAGCTTTGATTAATCAAGCAGATTCCCAGTGTTGCCTGCAAACTAGACAATGATATCAAAAATAATTTATAAACCATTGCCTGTAGTTTAGTTTCCCTGCAGAACACTCCTGTTTTCCACCAGCCTTCCGACATTGAAAAAGACATCTAGAACCAAACTTTAATAAATATTTCCAACTGCATCTAAGACATTGACTAGGGATTAAGACTGAGATTTTGCATTGTATAAGAATAAAATAATGTGTTTGTCTCAAATTGATACTATATATAATGCGTTAGCTGCAATTGTTTTGGATAATCTACTAATATCAATGTTTTAATAAAACATATATTATACACAAGGGGCACAACGAGCAGCTGCCTTGGGTCCCTTAACATCCACCATAATATGGAGGTGTAAGTCTGTGTAACAAACGGCATAGACCTGTCTGAGTAGCAGGAGGCACCAAAAGCAAATGCATTTGTGGCAAGGAATGTGCCAGCGTCTACACAGACCTCCACCGTGCAAGGTCCTGTGGTCCCTTGTGGTGAAACTGTTCTCTGGCCCCATTCAAGATGGTCCAGATTATACATTCTTCTATTGGTTGAAACATTCCACAACCAAAAAGAACATCATTCACTAATTTCATGATTGAATGGCTGGTGGCTTCTACTACATTCCAAAGAATTTCGCTGGTGCTTTTTGTCGTTAGAAATACCCACATTTTGTTTGACAGTGATACAATTTTCCAAAGGCTACAAAAGTGATTGCCTGGGATGCCTTGAGAAATAGATGTCTTGTTTCGCTCACAGGAGAAACTTGTATAATACATAACATTTTTAAGCAAAACAAATACCACATTGAGTTTCAATGTCTGGATTCCTTGGAAGGATTCATATGCTAGGTTGAAATGAATGCTATGCCTTCCCTGAAACCAGAAATAAATTATATGACAGGAACATGATGCACTATGCTATTAGTACCAAAGCCCCTGGCTTTAAAACACAATATTTAAAATAGGTGAGATGCTTTAGTCTCTTGTTGAGCTAGGCCTGTACTACATCATTATGATCTCTCTATTAACAACCACAGCAATGCAACGCCGTCATGTGAACAAAACATTAATTTGTTTGCACCGACGAGACCTTGACTGCCTCCCATGATTAACTGAGAATTATCTAACCCTTGTGTCACAGTTAAAATAACAGAATGACTTCTCTTAAAAGTTAGTTAAAAGCTGATCTTATATCTAGAAACTGTTTGCTAGAATGAACCTTACATAGAGAGGATAACATATTTGAAACTGTCTTTCAAGAGGATTTCTACTTGAGGGTGCTTCCTGAACTAGAAGATCAAATTGCAGGAGAATGTAATTAATGTAAAGGCAAAATTGTATGTCAAGGGTACATACGCTATAGTCCAAGCACAAGCAATGTAAAAGCAAACATTTTACTTTTGTACAGGTCCAGCATTGCATTCTCTGTGCAGAATTCTGCATCTGCTTCGTGGATTCTTCAAGTAGAATTAAACAAAAACACAGGAAATTATACAGCTTGCATTAACTTCTATACATGTAATTTATTTCCTGGTTTACATATATATATATATATATATATATATAATGCATATTATTATTGGCTTTATTTGGATTGTATTTTTATTAATTTATCCCTAGATTTAAGTACAGGTTTCACTATAAGCTGTAGGAAAATTCAAGTAGTGGTTGAAGAGCCTATTTGGATTTGTTGCTGTCATAAGTTTTCCCCCCATAGGCTATGGGAAAATGAAATAAAAAGAGGTGTATTTGCTTAGATTTATTTAATTCCCTTTTTATTTATTATAGTTTATGATGGGATTGCTATTGAGTTCCTTATGATAGCTTCATTTACGGCATTCAGTCTAACCCATTGTCCCTTACGTTCTGAGGTCATTTAGGTTCATCTAGATAGAGAGATAAATATTCATGCATACAGTTAGTTTTTTTAACCGTTATTTTCATTTGTTATACACTCCTCTGTCCCGCAAAGGGTTAACGCATACTGTGATATCAGAAGTATATTTCTATTGAAGGCTTTGATTACACAAAGCTGCGGACAAAGCTTGTGTGTGGATCACAGTAGCCCTTACTTGCGGTTAATGTTGGGAAAATGAGCTCCGAATGTCAGCTTGTGCTTACGCAAAGCTATAATCATCCCAACCTACACTCCTATTAGTTCAAATTAGCCCCTTAATGTTATATAATCACGTCACTGAAGTAAATACAAGGTGTATTTCAGCCTTTTCATTACCAGAATACAATGTGGGTGTGCTAAATTACCTTCTGTGCTCTTGTTCCTCTCTCACAATTGACAAAACAGTCAAAAATCAATGGATAAACAAGTTAATTTGAAAATGAATTTTAACCATTTTAGCTATTCAAATCAGCAAGTTATATGACTAAGGCAACAAGGACCATAATCACAATATTATTATTAATTATTATTTAATTGTGATTTGATTTTGACGTATATTTCCCTTTTAAGCATACAATGGCATATTTTAGGTAAGTAATACTATGGTGTCATGTCAGGACTGGATTACATAGGAGCAAAGTTAAGCAACTCATAAAGGAGACAAAAGGTTTGATGATATTTTGAGATATACTAAGATCGAGACTCCTGCCTATTCCCGTTACAGTCCATAACTTTTTTTAATATTTATTTTCTTATTTATTTGCTAATGCTGACAAAGGAGTACTGCACATAAATCACAGTTCTTTAATGGCTCAAGCAATCTACTGTTGTCTGTGTGAAAATATGTATTTGAAGCTGAACAAATTGAAAGGATAGCGATAAAAACACACATGGATCTGGACTATATATTTTTATAGTAGTTAATTGTTTTATTTAATCGAATGTTGTATTGATTACAATAAAACTTGCAGCCACTACAGGAGACACTAGGAAACTGTTATATACGTACAACAACATTGATCAGTGCAACTAATAAATTAACAGATAGTAAAAAGCAATACAAAGTGTGTATTTCCCCTTTTACATTTGTAACTTCAGAATGAATTTGCACACTGTGTTTCTGTAATGGAAACAAAAGGGACAATTATAGTTATTTGTACCACAGTAGGTAAAAAAATGTCCATACAGAGGTTCTCCATACAGAGGCTACACAAAATGGCCTCTCAGAACCAAGAGCGAAAAACGTCCATTTACATTATCTCATATACATGCAGAATTTTTAAAAGGGTTGGAGTATGTTGTTAAATACTTGGTTGCTTGGTCATAAATATATGTGTTAGCTCTCAGCCACATTTATCTTTAGACATAGAACTTGTGAGGTCTCCTTGCAGGACCAGGCCTTGACTGCTTAGGCCTGGAGTCCATACCTATTACCTCTAGCTAAACCCCTTAAATAAACATAGACACCAATATGTGGGTAGGGCATTGGGCACAGCTTTATTGTCCCATGCCAGCATAAACAACCAACACAAACATTAATCAACAACCCGCCAGACCTATAGCCGGTTCTCATCCCAACTTGTCAAGAGTCCTAACTCATGGAAAACCCGCTGGACCCACCTCCCCAAGCCCAGTTTGGACACATCTACGTGTAACAGAACTTCCACGCTTGGCAGCGGGGGGGGGGGGACTCCTCAGCTGCTGTGACTACAAATAATGAGAATGAGAATGACAACAACAACAAAATCTACAATACATCTGGGTGGGAGAGAACCTGTCCAGGGAGAATCCAGGTGGGAAAAAGGTAGAACCCTACCCACACCCCCTTTATGAACACTTAAAACCCTGAAACAAATTCCCCGTTCCTTATTGTCCAGGGGGCCTTTAGTTTTGTCCATCTTTATAATTCTCTTACCTGTAAGTAACTCCAGAGGCTTAGGGGATAAAATCCAATTAGCTGGCATGTGGGCTTCATCTGGGCAGAAAACTAAAATGGCTGCTCCCATGGTATATACTGTACATAAGGTTGATAACACATGTATAATTATGAATTTATTCTATAAGCAATGTGATGTGGGCCTATTTGGTGTACTAAACTGCAAAATCTAGTATCGGAAAATGTGACAGATACATTTTAGGGAAGATATAACTTCTTCCAAATACACAAACTGCTTTTTCCTTTTCTGATCTCGGTTGCCTCCTTCATAGCCTGGAGCAGTAAAAATTCTTACTAGTGATTCTGAAGATTCACATTGACAAGAGATGTAAGAAAGTCATACATTATGCAATGTAAATGATCTGTGACTATAGGCAACATATATCTC
This sequence comes from Spea multiplicata, assembly GCA_009364415.1. Lineage (NCBI taxonomy): Eukaryota > Metazoa > Chordata > Amphibia > Anura > Pelobatidae > Spea > Spea multiplicata. The sequence goes on from VKOC01049180.1 coordinate 13,518, forward strand.
TTTTTACCCGATAGTGTAGACTATGAATTCAGTGATGATCAGGCAATATATAGGATCAAACTTAATACTCATATTAAATACTCGTAGTGTATTTACCATGTTTAGGTACAAAAGAAATTAATACTGAAGGGTTCAAGTGGAAGATGAGCTGCTACTAAAAATCCAAATCTAAATATGTTCCTTTAACTAATGGATAATATAAGTGTAATATAAGAGGTGAGAGCTAACATTGTTTTGTTTTGGATATGCACAGTGGCTTAGATTTAATAATGTATAATAATTCTTCAGGGTGCAATAATGTGAGTGAAATTTCACCACATAGACTTACAGAATGAAAACATGATTATGGGTTAAATCTCTATCAAGGATATACATTTTTTATGCATTAGACCATTTTCAACTATGAGCTTTATGATAGTCCTATGATAGTGATCTATCCCCCTAGAACTCACTCTATGCTGCTCCATATAGGAGGTAGAAGGGAACACGGCCAAGAACCAGCTAAAAAATAAAGTTAAGTCTAAAAATGTATAGCGCCTTGAAAGTGTCAGGGATTAACCACACTGATTCAGGGACAAAGTAAGCCATTCTGATTTAATGAGCCTCTAGACCAAAGCAGAAGAGTTCCTTGGCATAGTAGCCTAGCGTTCTTCTTAATGCTGGATCTACAAGGTCTTCTCCTTAGGTCTATCCATGAAAGTACCTCCACTGTTCTTTTTCCCACCACTCTTTTTCCTTTTGTTATCGCTTTGCCTTTACCCTTGACCTTTTTAAGGCCTGTAACCTTACATCTTATGTAACATATTTATGTCTCATGGTCAGAGTATAACACATTGAGGGCATCTAACTGTAACCTATCATAGCTGTGTACCCTTATGTGCACCTGCTCCTACTGATTAGTGTAAGAAGAGCAGCTGTTACACTTTACAGCTGTTATGAATAACTCTGTCCTAACACACTGCAGTAGCATTTCTGTAACACTACACATCTTACTCACATTAGACAAATATATCATTAAATAATTACTGGTGCTCTGCAGCTGGATTGTGCTTATTCTGCTTTTCTAGTCTTTAGCCATTTTCTAATATAGCATTGGTGGTTATAGTAAGTTTTTACAAACTCAATTAAAAGTGGACATTTTACTGGGTGTTATGTGTTTTTAAACCCAAAATTCTTAAGCAGCTAATAATTCCAAATATTACTATTGTTAATGACTTAAACAATTTAAAAAAGGAAAGATTAAGCAGGTATGAAAATGACTTTAAATGTGGCACTGTCATAGGATCTGACCTATGCCACAAGTCAGTTTATGAAATTTCTACCCTTCCAGATCTGTCCTGTCCACTGTAGGTAATATTATTATGTCACAAGCTGAAGCATCTTGGAGTCAGAACAGCTGAGCCACAAAGCGGTAGACCATGCACAGAGTGGGCCACAGAGTGCTGAAGCATGTAGCACGTAAAAATAGCCTGTCCGCTGTATCATCCCTCACTCTAGAGTTCCAAACTGTTTCTGGAGGCAACATCAGCACAACCACTGCACATTGGGAGCTTCATGAAATGGGTTTCCATGGCTGAGTAGCTGCACAAAAGCCGATATGCACAATACCAGGAGTTGGCTGAAGTGGTGTAAAGCACATCGCCACTCAATTCAGGAGCAATGAATCACGCTTCAATATCCAAAGTCTGATGTCAAATCTGGTTTTGGCGAATGCCAGGCAAATGCTACCTACCGAACCTACAGACATTTAAACTCCATGGAACAACAAAGGAAAATCCTTAATCAAAAATTTCATCAAATATATATATATATAAAAAATATCTAACTATAATAGCAAATTGATTAGATTTGGCCATCCTAAAACAACAGAAGACAATCTTCATATTGTAGAAATCGTTATATCTTGCGCTGATGTTTTTCTTTAAAAATTGATTAGTAATTGATGTTGTAAAAAAATCACATTGGCAAAAAGCACAAGTATAGGTTTCTGCAGTCTGATTTCAGTACAGAATATGGTGTCAGTCAGTTGGGGTTTAATTTAGAACTCTATACTGACCACTGAAAGAAGAACATGCTAACGAGACATCCCATTGATTGATCTGTGAGGGTTGGATCTATGTAAACTACCTAATGATTCTGCCAATATCTTAACTTTTTGAGGCTGAGGATATCATTAGATGTTCTTCAGCATAGGAGTGGATTGTGTTAACAATATTTGGGGTTTTGGGTTGTAGTCAGTACATGAAGGAGGAATAATGGTTAAATATGAAGACGTGGAGGGGTTTAAACATGACTTCTAAGATTAGCTGATCTAAAATCTTCTTATGAATCCACAGTGAGAAATGAGCAAAGTTTTTGTTAGGCAAGATGGCTAATGCCTTATTCCCAAACTATTAACTGTTGTAGACACTGGAAGCAGTGACATAGTCTGGCATAGGCCAACTAGACCTAGGGCAGCAGGTCCATGGGGTGGCAGTGCCCCTTGCTATTAAATTGCCCTCTTGGGGGATCAACCAGCCCATTTACACCATGGAGGCTGTGCCAACTGAGCACCCATAATCTCCATTAAAAGGCGCTGTGCACCTTTAAGAAACAGAGCGCAGGGATATGATGTCATATCCAAGCACTCCATGCCTTAAAGGCCCAGCCCACCAATTAAGGTTGTAGTAGTTATATATATCAGTGAGGCAAAATGTATTTTAGATGCTAAGTGTAAGGCAGGGATCTCTTTTCTTCAAATATCTGTATCTCGCTATTACAGTGTAACAGCTACTTTCTTTCAGTAAACATATACAGCTTTGTTCAGCTTAAACCTATTAAGTGGCTGATCCAGGGTAGGAACCGATCCCCTTGTTTGAGGTCAGAAAATATTTTTTCCCTTGTTTTTGTTTCTTTGCCTTCTTCTAGAGCATTATGTTACATAGCATGAGAATGTTGTTACTGATTATATTTCAGTTTTGCTTATTGCTGTCAAAAAATAGAACAAAAAATATATTATTTCTGTTTGATTGCTTGTTTTCTTTCACTGCACTGAGTGTGCAGTTCTACATCACATTGATCAAGTTTTGGCAAGGCAGTAAGAGTATAAATAGTCTATGCCAGATCTAAAATCTATATACTGAGTTGATCAAAAATAGTAATATCAATGGTCAAATTTAGTCCTACTTTGCCAGATTTAAAATAGAAAAAAGCATTAAAAACCTGGTGGAAGATGCATTATTATAAATAATGCGATTCAAGTTAAACAGAAGCTAACAATACATACTAACCCAGAATCTCCTTTTTGTAACCATAAGGAAGCATTATACTTGTTTGTATTTGTTTCTATGATTTGAGTTCCGTTACCCAAGAATACAGTCATTTACTGTTATTTTAAAGGCAAAGAATGTATAAAACTTAAATCAAGTATTTACAGCATTTGGGCTTCTACCAAATAGTATCTAATTTTGTATGCTAAGGACTACATTGATTAAACATAATTTTTACCTGACTTCTCATCATGATGACATTGGTTATTTCTTCCAGTTTTCAAATCTCTTATTTGACTACATGCTCTTAATGATGACCCCCAATCAAAGTAAAAGTGCCATTCCACCTAGTGAATGTAACATTTTTACAAATAAAGCATTGAAAAGAATAGTCTTATTACTGTTTAATGCGCAGAACCTGCCCAGAAACAATTCTTCTATAATGCCAGAATTCTTATTTAGATTTTCTCACAGGATTCCTAATTGCAGCCTGTAGTCAAATGATACAAGAATATGTGCATTGATGACTTATTAAATCTTTCTGTGCTATATGTAGATGTTTAAATCTGTTGTGGGGTGAATACATTGGCAGATCAGCTATAGCTCTTAATGGTTGTCTATATGGAATAGCACATTTTTGAACTTTCCGTTCACATTTCTGAACAATACGGCATAATGCTTAATGTATAATGTACATGTGCCATCTGATTGTTCTGGCAAAGTTTTGACATGGCAACTCAGTCCTTAATAAACTAGACCTTAAGGACTGTGTAGTACCTAATACTGAAAACTGCATAAAGTAAACATTGGTGATGAACTTGTTTGGGAGTTTTGCAACTAAATTTGATCTATTAAAAGTGTTTTTTTTGAAAAGTAACAGTTTCAGTGATAACTAATTAATTAATCCTTAAACTGACATCACACTGTGACTGTATTGAACATGTAAAGAATAAGCAAGGATAACTTTGACATTGGTCCAGCTATTAGATTCTGCTATCATGGACTGACATTTTATTACATGTCAGATGGCTACAAATAGCCAAGTAAAAATCTATGGTGTGCTATTACAGTGTAGAATCATCGCCACCCCTTAGGTGACAATGTTAAGTCATATGTAACACTCAACAGTCTTGATGCATCTTGTGTTTGTTTTTTGCTTCTGATTTTGTCCTCTGATTGAACCTAACCAGTCACCGGTACAAAAAAATAATATTTAGTGGGAAATCTTGTAAAACTTCTGTTTCACCTTTAAAGTTAGATAGGGAATTACGATAGCTTCAGTAATTCACGGGAAGTCGTGAAAGGTTAGGAAAGCAAAATGTGGCAACATGCGAACGTGAATAGGTTATTTCAAATACTGAATATTTTGAGTAATTCTACACATTAATGACACCATTCCCACAATGACAATATCAGTCCTACAGGTCATGTTCACTGGGCACTGGGAGGTTGTGGAGATATTGCTCAAATAGAGTATAATTAGTGTTGCATTAAGATCTCATCTGAAGAAGAGACCTTTGAAGTCACAAAAAAGTATGTCACATATTTTCGATGTTGGCCAAATAAAATACATCACCTTGCATTAAATAATACATGCCAAATTCAAAGAAAAGAAACCAGTTCAGCAAATATTTTAAACAGAATTGATTTATGAACTGAGAGATAAAACCTTTCCATAAAACTACTTTGTATAATTTAATTTATAATATTTTCATCGGTTCTGAGATAGCTTTCTGGATCCCTAATCCATATTCCAAATACAGTAAGTTTAGATTCACCATTTACCATATAAAGTATAATTCCTCAACATTATCCATTTTCTTTACAAATAAAAGACATTATACAATATAGGTTTGGATCGAATTATGGGAGTAAGCGCTGACGCAACCGTAATAGATTAAAAGACATTGTAACGTCTGAGGTTTACAATCCTTTTAAGCTATAAAGGTAATAAGTAAGTGGACTGTAATGACCCTATGGACATAATGCCATATGTAAACCATAATGTGATTCTATTTTGCTTCTTATGTAATCTCATAATAAAAATTACTGATGAAAACCTAAAGTGTATTATGCTTATATAAATTAATGAATAAAATAACTCTCTCAATGCGTTAAATGAAGTATAAAAAAATCACGCTTTATGTATAATAGATTCTTACTATGCAAGTTCAAACTGTGTGTCACGTTGAATAGGCCATATTCACATACCTGAAAATGAACAATCTGGAGGTCGCCTTTTAATTTTTACATGGCTTTCGTAGGTTCAAAGCTGATTCAGTGTTGAATTTGATTACATTTCAAGATTATCTTTGCCAATTCTCTTCAGGCAGTTTGTTTACTGCAATGATATATTCCCTCTTAGACAACCACACAGCTGGCAATACCCACAGAAGCAATTTACTACTTGAACTTCTGTTTGATCTTAAATTAATAGATTGTTTATGACACCTCAACCCAAAGGTAATGAAATATATACTCATTACCTAAAGTACCACAATACAATCTTCAGCAAATTACAGTATACTTTTACATTTCTAATTAAAGTCTCACAACGGGAGGAAATATGTATTTATTTATTTATTATTTGCATATACATCATTTGCATTATTTATAGGACATGTTGATTAACTAGAGAAAGAACATGCAAAATATTGACCCTGGGTATATGCCTTTTGCCCACCGAAAGGTACCAATCTATTCCACTTATCCCCAGATGGTAATGGCAGAACTAATTCTACTGGAGATCTACCAGGGGAGGGCTGGCAGCTTAAGGCCTGGGGAGCAAGTCTAGTCAAGTGGCCCATTGTGCCACCGAATCAGCCCACCATCCATTCCCATCTTTCCCTGATTTTCGATCGCATATAGCAACAAAGGATGTAAAAAAAAAAGAACAATTTTAACAAATGAAAGCCATGTATGTACAAAATAAAGGAAACATGATACATTCTAATTGTTTACATTAAGAGATGTGGATACAGAATATTGGTTCTTATTTAACTTTTTGAAGAAATAGAGGCCAGAAAGAATTTCCTGTATAAAACTCTTAAAATAGTAAGTCCTATAACTGGACCTTTTCCAGAAGATCTCTCTCCACTGACATGAGCATTACGGCAGCAAGCTTATCTTGTCCCAATGTGGCTCGCAATTGGGTCTTGATAAGTTTGTTTGCTGAATATTCTCTCACACAACACTTGTGTAAAAGAAAGGGTCAACAGGTACCCATAGGCAGTAGAAAGATTTTCACATGCTGCCGAATAAAGATTGTATTTAAGCAATAACCTGTAACAGCAGAGCTTACAAGAACCACACTGATTACTGTTGTACATCAACCAGTTTGTCAGTAGGTGAAATACAGTCCTCCTCCTCATCATCATCATCATCATCAAGAATTATTTCCACTTTCTTTGTCTTATCTTTGAAAAGACACCCTGTAAGATTTGGAAATAAGTTGGCAAAACTTATTAATTCAGTTTTGAGAGAGCATTCATTTACTTTTGCCAACTGAGGATCGAAGTAGTGGGAATCCATGACCTAGCTTGTCAAGCTTTGTATGATTTGGTCTAGAATTGTTCTGATCACAGTAGCTCGAAAGCATTGCATTTCATTTTCAGGTCGCTCATCATGTTAAGATTTTCCAGCCAAGTGCTTTTTTCTTCTAGCTGGGAGCATAGTCTCGACTTCCAAGGAGCTGGGAACATCACTTTCATCCATCAACTCATTTGTTTTTGTTGCAAAGTGTTCAGCCTTTTATTTTACACAGCTGAAATAATTTTTTTCCAGTTGCTTAACTGCACTTTTCGACCATTCTCCATGCTACCATGAAATCACTGGATTGTTAATATTTTGACACTTTTGGGCCTATAGCATCAAAAACTTGCAGAATAATATTTGCTGTTTAAATAATCCTAAACTGATGAAGATTTTCAAAAAGGCATGATGCCTCAGAAGTGGTTTTTGATTCAAGCAAGTTGCTCTGAGAATTACTTATAAAACATCAACAGCGTCAATGTAAAGAGAAGGTTTCTCACCAAAAACCCACTTGAGGGGCTTTTCTCTTGCCTACCATCTTGTTTCTCCAAGTTTTTGTATCTTCAGAAGTTTTTCCTGTCCATGTCTTTTATACAGTGAATCTTTCCTGATATTCATTCTCTTGTGGGAGCCTCCAATACTTGACAGCAATCTGAGATGCACAGGTTGAGGATATGACTGTAGCACAAAATATAGACTGCATCCATCACAACCTTCTCATTCTGTGCACTTAATCTCATGTATGCACTCGTCATGTTTGCTGTACCATAAAATGATTCATCAGCAATTTTTTGGAAATTTAATTCAAATGCATTAAAACCGGTCATTAAAAGTTCATAGAATCCTTTTCCCGTAGCATCTTTAAGAGAGAGAATCGCTAAGAGCCGTTCTTTAATGGCTTCATCTTTCACATATCTCGCAACCACTGTTGCTTGATCTACAATTCCAACATCTTTTGTACAGTCAACCTGAATACTGAATTGTTTATCTCCAATCTCTGACACAATTAAGGTTTTCATGCATCAAACTATTGCTGTAAATGCTTTTCTTACGGTCTTATTGGATAAAAATGTAACGAGATCCACGCCCAGTTGTCTTTTTTCCTGATGTTTTTCTGTCTTTCAATCGCTGTTTTCTTTTTTTCTCTGTCCTAAACACATTTTTCCAGGTGATTTTTAAGAGGAACATCATACTGCGAAAGAAGTAAGACAATTACCAGAAAGTTGCCATGGTTAATTTCACTGTTATTTGTATAGTGATTCATTAGTGCCATGGGCACGAAACGGAAATCCCTGTTTTCCAAGCAGTTTCACAATATCAAATTATTCAATACATCAATATTTTGAAGTATCTTCTTCTTCCTTTTGGAGGCATGAGTCTGATTTATTAATGTGTCAATGCTTCTATTCTTTTTCATAGAAAAATAAGCACTAACATCACTATGGCTCATGCTTATTTACCTGGTAGCAATGCTGAAAATAAGAATACCCTGTAGTGAACAAGGAAGAGGAAAAGACAATGCATATGCTGCAAAAAATGCTTCCAACTTTCGATTCCCCATTTTACAACTTAGCCATGATCGATTAATATGATCCCCAGACTTTCTTCTGTAATGAAAGTAAGCTTCTTCAAAAGGAAGATTTTCGCATTTGGTGCTGGCTGAAAAGGGTGTTTTTCAACAAAATATTTTTTTTCTGCTATGAAACAAGCTGGAGGCAGACTTAAAGCTATTCCTGATGGGTCACTAATAACAGACTCCAACATGTCTTCTGGTGTGATACATTTCAATTCAGGAAGGTCTTAAAAAACATCTGGGGAATCCACATCTGCTTGCTGTCTGCATTCGGAAGCCAGCTCCTCCTCTGTGTATTTCTGATTGTGCACTTACCTCCTCTTCAATGAACACAACTCGCATGCTTGAAAGACTACTTGGCCCAGTAGAAACATCATCACGGGGGAAAAGATCCTAAACAAATGAAACTATCTTTTTGGGGGGTATATTAAAAGTTCAAAAGTTAAGGCTGGTTCTTTCTGGTTACAGAAATGTGTGTTCTTTGATATATTAGAAAAAAAAATAAATTATTTAGAAAATTTTGTCAGCTTCTCTTTGCTACCAAACAATAGCATTCTGTTAATAAAAATTGCTCGTTTAAATCACTTGTCTCCTAAACTTTTTATTGTAAAGGGAATCTGCGTCACTAACTGAACATCATAGTACTCCATTACTACTAGTGTAAAAACTATAATACTTCACATGAGCTTATTTCATATGACAGTGTTATTTCCAATACATTAATAGTATTTTTCCTAAAATGCACCTGCACTTCATTGGTTGATGGCAGACGAGCCCCCTGCTGGGGACCAATAGAGTCGCATGTACACACTTTTAAAATCCTGGTGCCGAAACACGGCCGAGGGAGACCACTGGTTTCCTCGCTCCAAGAGTTAAAGGACCGTACAACCGACCAATAGAGTCGCTCGTACGGACCTTTAACTCTTGGTCTACCTGAGACTATGGTCTCCCCAGCCAAGTTCCGCTGTCAGATGTTTAAGGTCCTTAAACTCCTGACACCCAACCGTTATCTCCGCAGCATCGCAGGCATTTTGTTACTATAATGTATCCAGGGTACTTATCTTGAGTCTTGTATTGTGTGTCAGCCAATGTACAGCTTCAGCAGTATTCATGTTGCAGGGTTTTCTAAACCCTGGTGGTGATTTTTTTTGTCCAAGGTATCACTTAGTTTTTTAGTCTTGCACACAATGTGCTATTCTGTCCCCCCTTAAAGATACATTTTTTATGGATTACAATAAAATTTTATTTTGTTTTACCTTCTTGTGAGATTACTTCCACATGGCTGAAAACCCTGGAACATGAAAGAGCTTTTAATATCTAAGAGTCTCTGGTCTGTGCTCTGGTCTTCTGCCTCCCCTGTCTCCACTTCATGTAGGGGTGCAGGGAGGCATGGCGGAGTGAAATCGCTGATGTCGCCGAAGTGCCTTCCTCTGAGCAGTCCTAATAGTAGGGTGGAGGGTGTGTTCAGACGGGGGTGGAACCTTCCTCGGTGTGCCCTGCTGCCACAGCTGAACGGGAGGTTGTGTTCGGGGAGCGGGACTGGTGAAGGGGGAGGTGTGATCACATCCCTTCTCCTTATAAAAACCCAGCTCACGTTGATGCAGGTGCTCAGGTATTTTGATGCTACCTCATTGGCTCAATGTCTCCCAATATATGTGCTCTCCTTGCTGTTGCCCTAGTATCCAGTTCCTGCCCACTACCTACCATTGTTACATTGTTGCTGACCTGGATTGTACCCTGACTACCCCTTCTGCCTGCTGCTTGCCCCTTTGACCTCTGGACTGATTCCTTGCATATTCTGACCCAGGGCCGGCCCAACAATGGAGCCAAGTGGGGCAACTGCTCCAGGCGGCACTTTTGAAGGGGCAGCACTTTGCCGCCCCAAGCCCTTTTTTTTTTTTAAAGCGGAAGAGAGAGAGGGGCCCGAGTGGTTTTCACTTACCAAGTTGTCAGTACCTGCTCGGCGCCCCTCTTTCTCTCCTCTGTGAGCCCTCCAGCTCGGTCTCCGTGCCGGCTTGTAATGCTGAGCGCCGGAAGATGACGTCAATTCCGGCGCTCAGCATTACAAGCCAGCACCAAGACTGAGCAGGGAGACTTGCCGCAGGACTGCTGACAGGTACAAGGGGAGGTGGGGTAGATAATGTGTCTAGATAATGTGGGTAGATAATGGGGGGGGCGGCATTTTAAACTTCGCCCCAGGCGGCATTTTGTCTTGGGCCAGCCCTGTTCTGACCTCTGGATTGCTTTTGGATTTGCCTTGTCTGCTGCCTGTCTTCTTTCTTGTGTGATTTTATTCTCTTCGACTACACATTCTGAAGCAAACTTTTAAAAACCAGAACAGTAAAATTAAATAACAAACAAAGGGACTGTCTATAGGTAGTGACTACAACAGTTTCCCTTTAATGCAAGGTTTCCGTTGGGCTACATTTAATGATAAACAAGATTAACACAGTTTGAGTGATTGATCTGTATATTTTAAGGAGTGCATCTGTAGAGGCATACATTGCCTCTCGTCTAATCTTTTAATTACCACACATATAGACAACATTAGGGATATGCACACCATCTGTATAAACAAGGCTTCTCTTTCTCCATCACCATATGGGAAGCAGACCTTCCAGACAGGTACAACACCTTGATTTATAACGGTGAAAGTGTGCAGCTAAGCTTGTAGTGCACTCTTTGCATTCTAAACCCCCAACTTTCTAAAATATTGTCTATCTACATAATATCTGCATAAATCTAAATTATCTGACTAATCCTCATAGACAAAACATTGTGCTCATTCGTTTTTTAAGCAAATTAACTTTAGTACTCTTTTCATTACATCAAAGTTGAGTCATTTTAAAACACAGAAACTTGTGTCACTAGAAGCAAAAATGATGACCAAATACTACATGATTTAAGAATTATTTCTGAGAAGGATTCGGACCTTCAGCAGTACTAGGAATAATGTTACTAATGTTGCATTAAGAAGACTGATGAGAAGTCTTAAGTTACTCTATCTATCACAAAACCCTTGTTGTCTTCTCTCCATCCTTTGATAGCAAAATATTTTCTGTCATGAGTACCAGAGCATTTTAATTTTGTTGTTGCATTCATTGAAGTCCACGAGAAGGACCAGATATGTGAGTTATTTTAACTAGCATTTAACTTATTCAGCCACAATATTGGAAAATCTGTTGAAGATCCAAATAACAGTGAAATGTTTAACAAAACATACAAGGCCAGTAACATATAAATGCCACCCGACTCGTTGTGTGAATATTCCCATCTAAGAAATATAAAAGCAATGTTCCTCTATAAAGATAGCTGAGTATCCCTTTACATGTTTGCATGGCCTCCTTTACAAATGCTACCCTGTGTGCATGTGCAGAAAGCACTCCCATTGATTTTAATGAATGCATTTGATGGTTTAACAAAGTAATGTAATATGAATTATTTGTTCAAACATCTATCTTGGACTCTTTTTCAAAAGTTACGTTGCTCTCATCCCAGACACCAAGTTAGTAAAACTGTAACATTAGTACAAACCCTCTTTAGTAAATAATTCCATTGCAAACTCTTTTAGTATGTTCTATATATGGTGGATGTCTTCTTCATGGAGAAGAAATGAACTGGGGGTGAGGCAGACCCAATGCTTGGCTTACTGAGCCGTGTACACGCCGGACCAGCAAGGCTGCCGTATTTCATAGAATGATCTGAAGCTTGATGGTGTCCCACATCTCAGTTTATTTGCCAAATGGGATAGTCATCCAGTAAGCACGTGAAATCATACTTCCAGTAAAATGTTTAATTTTGTGTAATTTTAAATTTAAAAAAATGCTAGGCTGCATTTGTGGCACATTTTTTAATTATTTTTAAATTATTAAGTGGCACAGATTCTCTAGCGTACCATTTGCTTGCCTGTAAGAGAATATACATTTTGCTTCACATTTTGAACAGTTGGCTGGGTATTTGACTAAAAGCCGATGTTTCCAGCAGTCATATATTTCTTCACAGTAAACACTGGTTAGGGACAACTGATGAGCTTCACAGATGGTGCAGCACAAGAATGCTGAACAATTTCTCTGCAGCTTGCTAAAGGTCAGTTTTATATAACATTCTCTTTGCATAAATTATAACAAAATAAACTCGACTGGTGAACTCCTGATTTTTATTTCACACCAAGAACTGTAAATTATAAGGATGAAACCTTTATTATTTGTTTCTGCAGGAAAAGGAGAGACCTATTAGTAATCATCCCTCACAAAGCATAGTTAGGTTGTTGACTCATGCAACTCATAACTTACAGTTTCATAAGTAAACCCTTATGGGTTTCTAGCATTGTCCTTTGTCTCCAAATCTTGATAGTTTTTACGAAAGACCAGCATTTTGCAATCTTTTATGAGACTTCAAATGGACTGTAGGTATTTTTCTGTGGACTTACAGGCTGTTGTCAGCATTTTTGAGGGAGGTACATGAATAATGTTTCTAACACAACTTGCTTTATGTACAAAGATGTCTTTATTGTCATTATACATTAGAAAAAAACAGGCAGGATTAAACGATGAACTGTCATTGTATATGATTGACTGTCATTTATCATCCAAAAAGGCAATTATTTTATACATAGTACTAATAACTCTAGAGAAGCATAGTCAATGTAGAGAGGAACTTCTGAAGGTTATTTATTGGTAGTACAGCTAAGCAGTAGGGTACCTAATGTATTGTTAAATAGTGTTAGGTAAAGCATTGTGTTAAAAAAACTTACCTGATGTTTTCCATGGGTGTCATTGGTTCACGATTCTCCACGTGTGCACAAGATGCCATTTTGTTCAGTAATCACAAGCTCCAGAGTTATCTCTCTCATCCGTACCATAGATGTCAAACACCATTTTGTTTTTTTTAAAAAAGCATGGCGGAAAATTTGCAGCCTTATCGATTATCCATGACATCTGTATCTAGCACACCACGTCATCTTGGCTATTGCGAGGGAAGATGCTGAACAGTACCAGAGGGCCATGGGTTGGTGAGTATTCATGTTCAATTTTCAAAGTATTACATACTAAATGCTTTATTTTACAAAGTTGGTGGGAGTTCTGAAAAATATCCCTCATTTACAATTTCTATACCCTGGATTAAAATTATTAGTTAAAAAACTTTTTGTTTAGATTGTTATTTTCATGCAGATATAATTTTTTAAAAGGGCAGACAAGCATATAAAAGCTTCACATTTTTCAATAGCCACTTTCTTCCATATAACACATACAGTAACTAAGAATGACTGCTCATTTTATTGTTCTGATAGTCTACATTTTTGGGGAAGTGCAGTTAAAGAGCGCTGATTAATTCAAGTTGATTATTTCTAGAGGAAGCATGATTGGTTGTACGTGTATGAACTCTGGAACTGAATTTATCAACACATTGTAGAGGGATATGTACATTGTAACATAGGCTTACTATCGCCATCTCCAGTGAAATTTCCTGTTAAATACAGATGCCTGATATACTTTACAAAATTTGCATAAAAGAGAAAAGAATAAATAACCATATATCATGTATATGTATGTACAGTATACATGCCTAAATTGTAGAACCATCAATGCACATCTGACACAGTAGCATCATTTTATACAGCTATTCTGGAGCAAAATCACATGGATTAACCACTTTAAAAACCAAAACTAGATAACAATTCATTTTAAATCAAAAGAAAGCAAGTAAAAGTAAGCTAAAATATTGTTTTTTAAACAATAAATGCTACATTTACAGTATACGTTCTACAAATGTTATCATTGGGCTACCAAAAAACATATGCCATTGAAAATTATCATTTTTCTCACTTAGTATTTATTTCTTGATTCAAAGTGACATTAATTGAAATTTGAAAATATGAACCTGTAAACCAACATCCAGTGTTCATCATAAGTCTAGAACCCTAGGTTCTAGAAAATTAGAAACATAGAATTTGATGGGAGATAAGAACCATTCGGCCAATCTAGTCCGCTCATTTAGTAGCATTGCATAATTTATTTATATATGTATATAATATATTGTCCTTAGCTTATGCTTTCTAAAGGAATCTTCAATAAAAGGTTAGACAACACTGTGCTAGACAAACATTCATTAGTAAACATCAGAGGTTCTCCACATCTCAAAGTCTGTTCATGATGGAAGCAGCTGATTGAGATCCTGGCAGGATGTTTATCATCGATTGTAGACACAGACTACAATACCAGCTGTCAAAGAAGACTCAGAATCAGCAGTGCATTAGAGCCTTAATAAAATGGGCCAGTACTTTGAATGCTTAGTAAATCAATGTGTGTATTGCTCAGGCATCACTTCATGATATAACAAAAACATCCTTGATTGTAAAATCATGGAAGTGACAGCAATCACGACAAATAAGGGAGACACTAACTGATATCCAAAATTTAAAATGGGGCTACCATTTCCAGGAAAAATTAAAACCCAATTTTAGGTGTATCAAAGCAAATTACCTCATTATATAATGCAACAGAGTTTAATGGAAAAAACACAATACTACGTTTTATAGGCAAATGAAAACGGATTCTTCATAACTGATATATGCCCGTGATTTGTCCATGAGTTTTCAAATGTGCCTTTTAAGTTTCATTATTGTTACCATGATGTCATTCCAGTCTGATATTTTTGATTTTATTTGGAAAAAAAGAATTAGGAGAAACTAAAAATATGAATTATAGGAGATAAAACAATTGAAAAATCCAAAGGCAATTAAATTAATTATAAAACCAGAGGAATCACTTCAAAGTAGACTTACACATTACCCTGAGTATATTTAAACATTGCCATATAAACTGCCCTGTCTTAGGTATTATTATACACTCATGTACTGAGGAAATACAGCGAGTAACATTTTCAGCACCCCCAACATGTCCAAAACAAGAAAATTAACAAAAATAAGAGCCCTAGAGATATTTCCTGCAACAGCCATGTAACCATGGCAAGGTACAGGGGACCAACTTATACCCTATAATTTAACAATGTAATAAGATGATTCCAAGTCATAAACAATGAGACATTAAATGCAGGCTGTGGACAAAATTTATATAATTTATTATTGACATCAAGTCATGGTTTGAATAACCAATTTTGCCCTTAGGCCTTATCCATCTGTTATTTTGGTCTCATCCTGTACTACTTATCAGATGCTGAGCTTTTGCAGATAATACTGAACACATGTTGAACTGTGAAGCACTTTGACCTTTTATAACAATGCTGCAATGGCTCATCATGTCAGAAAGGAAAACCAAAGCGCTTGACAAATTGTAAGTTCATATATGCGAGTCCATATATCTACATCAGAAATGGCCCAGAATCAAGATGTGAGCATTAGGATGCCGATACCTTTGATCTTTCAGCTGTAGGAAATTGCTAATCAAAAATGTATATTAATGAATTGGAAAGATATTGGCTCTCTTAAATTCAAAGATCTAGTTTTTGACCTCCACGCCCTTGTTCTTCCTCTGTTCTCTTCTCTGTCATAAGTGAAGTATTTGACCAGATTTTCCTTTTAGACTCATTGTATTCTGTGGCTCTTCCTTCCTTTCCCATCCAGCCACCCCTTCCTCATGAATAATCTGTCCTGTTATATCCGCATTTCAAATAGAACAATGGAAAGACACTCGGTGAAAGTGTTCATGGCTTCATTTCAAGTGGCAAGTTTGTCTTGTCATATTTTATGACTCTGCGTGGCAGTATTTAGACTTGGGTGTATTCAGTTTGTTAAGCTTTATTCAATGTTTGACTTGATATTTAGGATCATATCAACATCTAGGATATAGAATAAACATACATATTCCATGTGTCTATAAAACAATCATGTTTAATTTCCTGTGGAAATAAAACGTACAGTATAAACAAGAAAGTGTGGGTTAATTATTTCTTTACTCAGTTTGTCCTTTGTTTTAAATCCTAGAAGCCAAAAGGCTACGTGCATAGAAAGAGATTTTTTACTTTTTCTGTTTTATGTTTCAGACTTGCTTTTGATGTAGCTGATTGGCATCTCTGTTGGTCTGGTTCCAAGGAAGAGAGGGATCTGTACCTCCACAAACAGGTTTTCAGCTGAAATATTGAGTGCCTGCATATTCTACAATATCCTGCAAATAAGTATCTTAGACCAAAAAAGTATTCAAATCTATTTGTTGTTTGGTATAATCTCTCTGTCAGCTGAAGTTCCTTGTTGGTTTCATTTGCTCCTTACTAGGATGTGTGAGGTTTCATTGTTGTTTCATTTACTATTTTTATCTTTTTGAGATCAAACTATTGTATTGTATTGACTTGAAAACCAAAGTTGTTTGTGTGGTTATTTGGAAAGTCCCTGGAGTGCCGGTAACTATTTTGGACTTTTTATTGTATAGAGTGTTTATGTGTTTTCTCATGCTCGTTAATAAACTTTGCTTCTTATTTTAAATTATTTTATTTTATTTAAGAGTTAAATTCAAGACTGGAAAAACATGTTTGCATTGTTTTTATACTAGTATTATGATATGATGTTATATTTAAATTAAGTTACATTGATTTACTCATATAGTGTTTCTCTATATTAACATCACCAAGATACTAGAACATGCCTCTACTTAGTGAAGTGTTTTACTGGACCAACACATTCAACAATAAGACATTACATCATGTGTACTTTCAAAATTGCTTCTTCACCCCTAAAGAGGGGCAGTTTTGGCCAACAACCTCTAACTATTGTTGAATTACTACTGTCAGCTGAATATTGCACAAGCCGAAATCACGTGCTTCTTCTGCGCACCACAAAAACATCCCAAGTGTCCAAGAATTTCTTGGCATGGTAAAAGCAACATTCGCCATACAAATGCTGACAAAATATGCACAGAAAGCAAGAATATAAATAAAGACATACCAACATATGCAGTTAATTATTTTGGTTAAGTAAATTTGTCTTTTTGTGCTTGCATAATGGAGAGCAATAGTGATCTCCACTAAAAAAATAACAACATGAACCCTTAAATATTTACTTATTGATATGTGATCATCCTCATTGAGCCTTGAACTTGTGTGGTTACGAATGTCATTGGCAGTTCTGACACTGACAGTCTTAAATGTGACTTGCCTCTTTCAGAAGAGTTAGTAGCTGCATATTGGGGTAAACGTGAGACTGAATGAATCACTGAAATGATTTTAATGTCCAATAAGGGTATCACCTGGGCCCAATGGTTCCTGCCCTCGCCATTAGGGTTCTGATGTGTGTCAATGTGTACCAAAGCATCTATTATTAGGGAATTATCCATTATGTGATGCTGTGTAATGTTACTGGCATATAAATGATTGCTTGTGTACCAAAATGCACAGTAGTAAATAAATGAATTAGTAAAGTTGTTATTGAGTTCGGTAGAGCAAGGCTGGGTTCTATGAGTGCACAAGGAATTCACTTTTCTTCTGGCAGCTGAAGTTTATAAGAACAGAAACTGATCCTTAGAGCAACAAACGCCAAAACTTGAAGAGTGTCAGCGAGAAAAGCAGAAGCCATACCTCTGAAATGTTTGAACTCTGCAGCAGGTGGAATCAATAAAGACTTCCCTCTACTTGGGTTACAGCCAGACTGAATGCAAAAAAATACACGAACAGCAGTAAAAATCCAAAAGGCAAGGTTATTTAAAAGGGAAATTTAAAGACCAAAACAAGAGGTCTTAAATTCCATTAAAAAGAATTTGTAGTATTTCCAGTCACCATTCTGTTTGGTATATGCGGCATTATTCATCAAACGTATGACAGCAAAGTTGTCATTATGGAGAAAACATCTTGCATTTTAAGTTTATCTTTAAATTTCATTTCTTTTTAGGCTAGTTGTATTAGAATGCATAGTTTTATACATACACTTCCCACAAGGCATATGCCAGTCTGTCTGGTTTTAGCAGAGTAGGGCACGCTCTGGACTACCGATGGTAAAAAGTTCCAGGAGACAGCACAAAATTATTGTGTCTGGTAACACTGGGATGATGGTTTGATTTTTGGAGGTTTTAAAGTGCATAGAGTATCTGTGAAACCAAGGAACACCTATGAAACTATTTACTTATTCGGAGGTTGCAGCAGGGGAAACACCTGTTTGGCAGTTTTAATACCCTTTATAAGCACATGACTGCAAACATACAGTATTTTAAATAATAGACTTGCTTTTCTTCCATTAAAACTTCTCTTAAAGGTTCCTGTTCATTCTGCTCTGTCGAAGTTAACACTTGTTTAGCTAAATGGCCTAGTCAAAACATCGTCCCTAGCATTGTTAAATAAACCCTCCCCAGAAATAATTTGTTAACAATGTAAACGTTTGCCTCATTCTTATTATTTTTGTTGAGAACACTTAATTAACTAATGAACTAATACTTAACGAGACCACATCAAAAGTGGGAAAGAGAGTCCCTCCCTCTTATGTCATGCCTTTTACCCACCCCCATTCTTACTGGTTATTTGATCTGTTCTGCTATTGGTCAGTTTATACCCCTCTATGTTTACAGGATTGGTTGTTGGATTGGACTGATCAAGCTAGCATTGTTCTAAGCTGTATATATACTGTGCATTTTGGTAAAGAAAGGGTTCTGGTTATAATTCCCTTAGCTAAATCTCGGATAGCTTTTATATGTTTAAAAATGTCATTAAATTAAATTTTATTTCTATAAATATTGGTGAAAGAGTCGGCTTTGTGACAGAAAAACATTAATACCACAGAATGAAATAGTTTTTTAAAAAAATGTTTTCAGCACTTCTCCACAAATCCAGAGGCAAAGGAAGTTGGACTCCTGCATCACTTTTGATGAATGCTTGTCTTTGCCCCCAGAATCAGAGTAACTGCGAAACTCTCTCGCTATTTCCTCCACTGATGTTTTATCTTTTTAAGGAGCTCGATTTGTTTGCCGAGTATGAGCCCTTTGTGATGTTCTACAGCCCTAAAAGTCACAATACCATCAACAGATAAAAGTACAGCAGAAATGGTTATAGAAATAGCTACTATAACACAAACACCAGCCCCTAGTCATAACTCTGACCACATCCTCTCTTAGGCCATTTAAGATGTTGGGAGGTATGCAGTTGTAAAATGTTGCTGGAAGGGCAATGTATTCTTACTTTAAGAAGCATAGGCGGATTTCTGTGATCTTAAATTTTGAGATTAGGGTCCACAGCAAAATAAGAGCTTTAGGCAGTAGAGCTGTGCATTTGGATTTGTTAATTTTAACAACATTTTCCAACGTTGTGCATTCATATGAATCTCAGGAATGAGAAGCGTCCCCAAAGAAACAAACAAAAATGAACAGCAAAACCCTCTCAAATTTTGTTAAGACTTTTTGGACAGTACAAAAAAATAAATCACGAATAAATAGATAAATGACAAAATAAGCCTTTGGACTGGGCATGTGTGCAGTGTGCTGTAGTTCTTGAAATACTGTCATTGAGTTGGGTTGCACATTTCTGCTACCTGCAAAAACTCCTGGCTCTAGTAGTGCTACAATGTTGTACCAACAAGTAAGGAGTGGTTTTAATTACTATCAATGACTCGCTGGAAAAAGCAAAAAATACTACCAGTCCACCACA
>VKOC01049184.1:0-32664 GCA_009364415.1 Spea multiplicata
AGGGGAAAAGGCACTAAAAAGGCCAAAATAGGGGAAAAGGCACTAAAAAAGGCCAAAAAGAGGGGAAAAAGGCACTAAAAAAGGCCAAAAGTAAGGGAGAAGACCGCCTCAAGAAGAGGGGGAGTCTTTCCCAGCTCCCAAAGGTAGACCGTGCGCTCAAGCCTCACGAGTGTTAGGATTTCTCCAGCATGCATCCACTCGGTGTTGGGGAGTCCACAACGGGTTTCCTAGGGTCTGCAGGCCCGGAGGCCGAGTAGCGAGCGAACGCAACCGTGACCGAATCTCGTTTAGTTCAGAAAGGCATCAGTTAGAACCCCAATAGCAGCATGTCTACATAAGTAGAAAGGCCGAGGTCCAACAACAACCAATCGTCACAAGCCCAGGCAAGACACTTGATCTTAGCCAAAAGGCCGAGAATGGCTCCAATGGCTGGTCTATAGACCTGCAATTGCGTCCGAGCTGCCAGAGGCAGCTTCAGGGACAGGGGAGAGGGTTCTTTGGTCTCCCCATGAGTGTGGAGACCAGCCCCAACACCCCCCTGCTGCCTGATCGCTCCATGAGAGTGACAGTGCCGTGTTAACCCCTTCAATGCCACAATTGTGTATTAGAAGTATTATTAAACACTCATCTACACACACCAAACAAGCCAGAAGGCTTGTTTTTCCCTCAGAAATCTCATGGTGCTTTCACAACCACAAGGAATTCTGGGTAGGCACATGCAAACAAGGTTAACAATTATCACCTTTGCCTCTATATCCACTTTATACATGGATTCCTTGAAAGTAATTGCCGGCTGTACAAGACAGCCTTTAGACAAAACTCAGAAAGAAGTACAATAGCCAGATCACCACTCATGGACAGCTGTTTCATCCTTCATGGGACTCGTCAGCATGAGGTTGTGATACTGGCTTAATAGTATGAGGCTTGGGGTAGCTAAGAAATACCATTACATAAGTTATGGTGGGTAAAAGGTGATGAAAACCCTTCCACTTAAATTTTAAGGGGTAGTAGAAGTATTATTAAACACTCATCTACACACACACCAAACATGCTGTCCATGAGTGGTGATCTGGCTATTGTTTTATTGTAATTATTTTTTGGTCTGTAACAATGATTGATTAAATAAATTGGTTAACGGTTTTGCTACTACACAACCAAACTCTTTTAATAACTTGGAGTGTATCCCATCAGGCCCCATTGACTTATTTGTCTTTTCCTTAGACAACTGAAGTAGAATCCCCTCCTCGATAAACTCATATGTATCAAATGACTCATTAGTCTTTTTTTGCTTTTCTTCATTTTCATCTGTAAAAACCAGAACATAAATATTTGACTTGGGCTCGGCCAACTCCTTGTGTTTTTCTTTGTTGGGAAAAAAATCTTTGTATTCCACAAATATTCCTGTTCCTGTGTTCGGTTTGGGCGAATATTCCTGTACATTCTTTGTGATCTTTTTTTTTTTTTTTAGAAGAGGTTAATAGGGGGTTAAGGCAGTACGCAGCAGCTTTGGCGCCAGGCTTTTAAAGGATTTTGGTTGCCGGCAGGGGCCTCCTCTGCCATCAACCAATGAAGTGCTCGTATGGACCTTTAACTCATGATGACGAAACTCCGCCTGGTCTCCCCGCTCCAAAAGTATGGTCGCAGGCAGGGAGCTCTTCCAATAGAGTCGCCAGCACGCACCATGTTCGTTTCTTCGGTATTCGGACTGAACAACGGAAACGCACCCTTCGTGTTCGTTTTCATGTTCGCCCGAATACGAAAGCACAAGTCAACTAGACCTTTATCCTCTTCTACATACCTTCCTTCTTTTGTTTTTAGTCTAATTAATTTTTTTTACTTTCCTTTTCTCTTCTGCGTGTGATTTGGCAGCTCTTATAACTTACTTTACATCTTTCTTCCTAATCTTATAGATCTTTCTCACTTTGGTTTTTATATTTATGCTAACTTCTTGTTTTTTTTTCGATTGAAAAGGTTTTTATTGGCATCCAGGCACAGCATATGACAGAACATGCAAAAAAATACATATAGGTCAGAGTAAAGCGGCGCCCAGACGCCCATTTTTCGTTTTTTTTTTGTGTGAGATTATGACGTGCAAATAGCAGAAACATCGTCAGGTATTAACCAATGTAACGTAAAACAAGTGCATACAATAAGCAACAGCGACGTCACTGGTGTTGCTGAAAGTCCCAGGCCTCACCGAGCTAAGGTAGTGAGGAGGAAACCAACATGAGGGAAAAAAAGGCTCAGAGACAGCTACATCCAGGACTGTGCCTGGTAAACATAAGCACGATATGAGTTGGCGCAGATATTCATGGGAAGGAAAACCCTCCCAGGGAATGGGCCAACCCGTAGGTAGACTCCCCAGGCCGTGGCACCATACGCCATCAGGCAGTGAAAAAAAAAAAGGGGGATGAAGGGAAAGAAAGAGACCACTCAATGCACCAGAATGATACCTCATAATGCTGCTATCCGTCCCGTGGAGCCGTCAGCGTAAGCAGAAGACATCCAGGGGGTCCACACCCTCAGGAAACTGTCAGTAGTGTTGTGTATGTAAGCAGTGAGTTTTTCCATGTGCATGATATGCCAAATTTTAGCTAAAATTTGCTGTCGGGAAGGGATGCACGTATTCCAATTTTTAGCGATAGAGAGTCGCGCAGCCGCGCATATCCTGTGAATGAGACGTTGGATGCACCTGGGGAATCGGGGGTCAGGATGATCTTTATTAAGCAAAGCCGTTAAAGGGCACCTATCTACCCGTGTACCCACAAGTTCACTGAGAAGATCAAAGACCCAGCTCCACATGTCCACGGCCAGAGGGCACGTCCACCACATATGGAAATACAAGCCCCTCTCTCCACAACCTCTCGTGCAGCCATCCCCGGAGCCCGGGAAGATCCGGGCGACCCGGGAAGGGTGAAGATACCACCTACCAACCACCTTGAACGCGCCCTCTTTAATGAGAGTATTAGCGGTAAGCGAGAACGTGTTAGTGTATATTTCTGTCCAGTACAGCTGGGTCAAAGGTACCCCGAGGTCACTCTCCCACAAACGACAATGGGAAGGGGTGACTGAGAAGGCATGTGTGATAAGGTGGGTGTAGAGCTGCGAAATCGCGCCCGGACGTCTGTCCCTAGCCCAACACAGTCGTTCGAACGGAGTCATAGGAGGGAAGGAGCGGGGAAATTTGAGCCCCGTCAAAAAAGAACGAAGTTGAAGGAAACAAAACGTTTCCGCGGGGGGCATCTGAAAGGAAGCAGTGAGGGTACGCACGGTGTGGAAATAGCCCTGGTTATACAGGTGACCAGTCTTCGTAAAACCGTGAGATCTCCACCAGCGGAAGGAAGCTAACTCCAACCCCGCAGGAAAGGCAGGATTACGAAACAGAGGGGTAAGGGCAGACGGCGCGTGGAGCAAATTGAGTTTCGTTTTAAGACGGTCCCATAAAGAGAGGGAAAAGAACAGGGTAGGGCTAGCAGCACAAGATGGGCGCGCGCTCCCCCCCAACCAACAGACCTCCGAGATGTCAGGCAAATGGCACAGAGTCTCCTCGAGGGGAACCCATGTAGGGGCTTGAGAACCGAGATGGACCAGTGCCAGTTGCGCCAGCTGAGCAGCATGAAAATAGGACAGCAGGTGAGGGCCCCCCAGGCCCCCCATAACGCGTGACCGGTAGAGGTAATCACGACGCCACCTCGGCCTGGCCCCCCTCCAAACAAAGCGAAAGATCTCCGCCTGAAGAAGGTCCAGGTCCCGTAGCACCAGAGGGATAGGGAGCGAACGGAAGAGGTAGAGTATTTTAGGTAAAAGTGTCATCTTGACACTATAAACTCTACCGAGTAGGGAGATACTATAGGGCTGCCATCGACGTAGGTCACCCTTCAGTTTCTGCAGCATCGGGAGATAATTAGCGGCATAAAGGTCGGGAAGGCGGGCAGTCAGGTACACCCCCAGATAGTAAAGCCGATGAGGCTGCCACTTAAAATCAAAGTTCAAGGCTATAAGTTTAACGGTGTGGGAAGGTAAAGAGACATTCAACGCCTCACATTTAGAACTATTGATCTTATAGCCCGAGATGGCCGAAAAGCGGGACAGAAGGGCATACAGGTTTGGCAGGGACACCAGGGGTGAGGTGAGGGAAAGAAGCACATCATCAGCGAAGAGACTAACCTTGTAAGGATAGTCTCCCACCTGCACCCCCTTAATGTCTGGGTGCAGGCGAATAGAAGCCGCCAGAGGCTCAATACACAGAGCAAAAAGAAGGGGAGAAAGGGGACAGCCCTGCCGCGTACCATTGCGGATAGGGAACGGGGAGGACACTGCCCCCCTGATGTCCACCACCGCGCTAGGGGAAGAGTAAAGACCACGCAGAGCAGTGAGGATACCCCCAGTGAAACCGAAAGCCCCGAGCGTCGCCCACATATAATCCCAGTCGACCCGGTCAAACGCTTTTTCCGCATCCAGAGAAAGTAACAAGGTCGGAGACCGAGCCAACCGGGACGCATGAACGACCCCCAGGGCGCGGCGGATATTATCAGGGGCCTCCCTACCCAAAACAAAGCCCACCTGGTCCGGGTGGATCAGGCGTGGCAAGCACGGGGCAATCCGCAAGGCCAGAATCTTAGCATAGAGTTTAACGTCCACATTAATAAGGGAAATAGGACGGTAATTGGAGCAAAAGGAAGCATCCTTCCCTTCCTTGGGAATCACAACAATTTTAGCGGAAAGCATCTCAGGAGGTATCGGGGAGCCCGAGAGGAATTTGTTGAACAGTACAGCCAATTGTGGGGACAGAATGTGTTTGAAGCGCTTATAGTATGCGGCCGTGAACCCATCAACACCGGGGGCCTTAGTGCCCTTCATGGTACTGAGGGCCAAATCCACCTCCTCCTGAGTGATCTCAGCAGACAAATGGAGCACATCAGCCGGGGAAAGCGACGGCAACCGAGAGTCACGGAGGAAATCCCGCATAGACTGGGCGGTGTGGGGTGTATGAGAGGTCTTGTGGCCATCATAAAGCGAGGTGTAATAGTCAGTGAATTGCTTACAAATGATATCTGGGTGGGAGGACGTCTCCCCCGAGGACGTATGGATTTGCCGAATATGATGGGATCCCGTGGCCAAGCGAAGACGTCTCGCAAGCATGGTATCGGGTTTATTGCCCTTTTCAAAAAATTTCTGGTTCGTCCAGCTAATGGCCTTCAGGACATCAGCCGAAAGGATCAAATTAAGTTCCCCCTTCTTGACTAACAAGGAACGAAGGGCCTGAGGGTCCCCAGTTGACTTATGTCTACGTTCAAGGTCACGAATCTCGGTCCTCAAGAGGAGCTCCTGACGGAGCTTCTCCTTTTTCTTTTGGGAGGCCAGTCGAATAAAGGAGCCTCGGATAACTGCCTTGTGCGCCTGCCACAATGTCCCCACCGCCAAATCGGGGGAGGAGTTCAAGCGGAAGTACTCCTCCAGAGCGTCCGCCACAGAAGCACCTATGGCCTGGTCCGCCAACAGGGAGTCATTCAGCTTCCACGTGGCTGTCGGGCGACGGGGGGAAAGATCAGAGAACGTCCCCTCAACTACACCATGATCAGACCAGGTGATCTCGTGGATGCGGGAGGATCGCAGAGAGCCAAGTATATTTTGCGATATAAAAATGTGGTCTATGCGGGAGTAGCTGTCATGTGGGTTGGAATAGAAGGAAAAATCCCTGTCTCTGGGGTGAAGCGTGCGCCAGGCATCAAACAAATTCATTAGTCGCAAGAAAAGCTGAAGGGGTTTGTACGAGGACCGTGGGAGAGTGACACGTCGAAAGTCAGACCTGTCCAGGTAAGGGTCTGGGGTAGCATTAAAGTCCCCACCCACAATCAGGGCGGTGGACCTGGGCACGTCAAGCAAAGCCTCCAGTCGCGAATAGAAGCCCGAGAGGTTGGGAGAGGGCGCGTAAACGTTGAGGATACAAACGGCCCTACCAAACAAGGTACCCTGTAAGCGTAAGTATCGGCCATCAGGGTCCTTGACTAAACCAGTAGGGAGAAAATCGAGCCGTTTGTGCAACAGAATCGCGACCCCATTGCGTTTCGTGGGATTAGTGGCATGAAAGTGTTGGAGGTAATGTTTGCCCCAATACCTAGGGACATGGTCATGTTTAAAGTGCGTTTCCTGCAAGAGGACTACGTCCGCGCGTAAGGCAGAATAGTTTTTGATAGCTTTGAGACGTTTTTGCGGGGAATTGAGGCCATGTGTGTTATGGGTGATTACCTTCAGGGTGGACCCCCCAGACGACTCCAGCAGATCCATCAGGCACCACAGACGGCCGGCTCAAAAGTAACTAGGCGGAAGGTGACCCTTGAAAAGAAAAACACCAAATAAATAAGAAGGAGAAGAAGAACAGAGAAAGAGGGAGAGAAGAGAGAAAGAAGAAAAAGAAAAAAAAAAATTTAAAAGGGGTACCACAGGGGCCGGGAAGGGGAATCCACCTACAGGAGCCCAGGGAAAGAAATCGTGGAACGATCTCAAAGAGAGAAATGTAGTAAAAGGAGAACCAAACGTGCAAGGGATAAGCACCCCAGTCACAGGAGTGAAAAGGGAGTGCCTATGAAGTGAGATCACAAACGAAGAGCAGGACCCTCACCGAGACCGGCGAGCCTGTTCTATGGGGGGACCTGGGAGACCAGACGGAACCCCCCCGCCGAGAACAATATAGCGTAACGAAAATTAAAATGAAATAGGAACTCAAACAGGAAAAACGGCCGTGTGTCGAGGTGAGTGGAGACGTACGTGTATGAAAAAAAGAAAAAAAAAAAAATGAAATAAAAGAAATCCCCCTCCCCCCTCCTCCGGGAACCAAACTCTAATGATCAGGTCAGGCCAATAAAGGGACCGGACAACAGAAGTTGGCGCAGGTCAATAACAGAACACGGGTGGACAAAGACCCGTAACCATAGTGAACTGAAGCCTCCAAAGGACAGAGACGTCTGGGCCCAAATTACAAATCAAGGAGGAATAAACGTAATGAGGGGGGGGAGGGAAGAAAAATAAATAAATAAATAAATAAATAAACCCCAAAACAACAACAAAGCAAAACAAAAACAAACCCCCTAAACCCACACAGAGCACACGATAGCGATGCAGTAGGAGCACATCCGCCCCAGATATGGTCGGTAGAGCTTACTAAGGCTTACAAAGGCATTAAGGCTCACAAAGGCATTAACCCCCTAAGGGGAGAGGCGCCACTAGAGGAGCCGTTAAGGAATGGAGAATATGGATATATATAAAAAGAAAAAGAAAAAAAAACCCGTGGACCCGTATGCAGAAATAAACAACCGGAGCTATACAGGGGTATAACAATAATAAAAGTAATAAATCACAATAATAATAAAATAATATGAAAAAAAACAAAAAACAAAAAGCTCTTAGTCCCTTCAGGTAGGAGGCACCGGAGCGGGATCTTCAGCGATGCCAGCGGCCCCCGAAGCAGCCTCGGGTGGAGGAGAAGGCAAGGCAGACCGAGGACGAGGGTCCATCTGTTGTTGCAGGCGCAGGACTTCTGGGGTGACGGTTGTGACGGGACCGACCTGTACCCCGACTGGGTACTCCCGCCTAACGTTGCTTCCTCCTGCCGGGACACCAACAAGTAACCCCTTCAGCGCCGGGCAGAACCAGCGTTGTAGATAGAAGGAGGGACGTCGCTGCATCGAAGCCGCATTGGCACTGTGGCTATCCGAAGCTTAGCTACACAGCGTGGCTATAGCCCACCCCAAACATCAGGCAACACTAATGTTGAGGTGAAAGCAGGACTCATTTATTAAAGCCAAATACAGAGGTATATATACACAGAAGTAGAAAAGGGGCAATACACATATCACATGATCTAATTACCATGGCAGGAAGGAAGTAATTAGATCAAATCCTGCAACACAATATCCGGGGGAAGGACAGGATGTCATGAGACATAAATAATTACATTAACTGGGGACGTAGACGTGGAATGACGATAGACATATAATTGGCTTGAGACAGACAATGGCCAGGACACAGGGATAATAGGAGCTCACGGGATTAACAGCTACCTGTTATGTAATTGATAATTAGGTATGCAGCAGGGACACCGAGTCATACCTACAGGGGGTCTTAAGACAAGGGCTAACTCACACAATAACAGGGGAAACACTTCACACCTATACAATTAACAATGCTAAGACAATCAGCCTTCTTCCTACCACAGGATGTCCAGCAGACGTTACAGTTCTGAGACTCTGAGTGCTAAAACATGGGGGTACATCAGCAGACTGAACCCCTGTATCCACACACAGAAGTCTCTACAAGGCCTGGGCCCATAGTCGATAGGGAGGAGGCTGGCTCTCAGGCCTCTCCAGGGGCCCCAGTGATGGAGGGTTCTGTCACAAAGGTGATCCCCAGGTGCTTCAAAAAGTCCGGGCCATCGAAGGGGTCTCGGAGAACATGTAGAGCGGAGCCATGGTGCGCAATAAGGCGAAATGGGAACCCCCATCTGTACTTGATCCCATTAGAACGAAGGAGTTCCGTGATGGGTTTAAGCACCTTCCTCTTCTGCAGCGTAGAGGGAGCGACGTCCGCGTAAAGATGAGGTGTAATACCGTCTAAAGAAGGAGAGCCGTTGCGAACGGCCCGGAAGATCGCCTCCTTTGTGGTATAATGGTGACACTTAAGGATAATATCCTCGGATTATCCGACGGCGCGGGACGCGGCCGAAGCGCACGATGAACCCGGTCCAGATGTAAATCCTCAGCCGAGGCCTCGGGCAAGAGAAGACGGAGGTAGCGGTCAATAAAATCAGGTAAGGGAGCCGTTTCAGGCACATTACGCACCCGAATATTGCAACGCCTTGACCGATTGTCCAGATCCTCGACCTGCTCCTGTAAAATGTGGTATTTGGACTGGAGAGTTGCCATGTCCGCGGTAGCGGCCTGGTGATCCTCGGCCATAGCCACGTGGCCACGCTCGAGCTCTGTGGTGCGGGATTGCAGGTCACGAACCTCCTTGGTCAGGGTTGTCAGACCATCTTTAATGTCGCGGTGGAGGTCCTTCTTGACCGTCTTGAGGAGGTCAGTAAGGTCCGCAATATCTTTTTTGGTGCATGGGGAATCCAAATCCTCATCCCCAGGGTCCGGGCCGCTTGAGGCACGTGGCGTCACGGAATCTTTCTTCCGAAAGTAGGAAGCTACCGCAGCCGATGTATCCCTCGGGGGGTGTTTAGGCATCGTTGCCTGTCGAGATGGGGCACAATAAATGGCTTTAAACGCTGAAAAAAGCGGAATTTCCCGGCGGGTGAGTCAGGAGCAACTCAACGTGCGTCCATCTTGGTCGAGCTCCAGGACACGCCCCAACTTCTTGTTTTTTTACTATCCTGTCCACTCCTGCAGAGTACAGTGGTTTCTTTAATTTTTTTTACTTTATTGACTCTCCTAGTACAATTTTCTGTTCAATAATTCAGGGATTATTCTGTTTTCCGGTGAATAGTGTATATATTGTTTTTTCAAGGAGAAATAGAGCTTTCTTTTGATACCATAGTTTGATGATTGGCTGAAAATTTAGAATGAGAAATTTAGTAAAAACTAGCGAAAATTAGAAAAAAACACCTAATTTTTTAAAAATTCTGAATCCTCACAAAATTAGGTATGGTGATGGAAAAAAGTGATGGAAAATCCCCTCCAAGTTTATCAATTTAGGTATTTCTGAAATCTGGACACCTGATTTATGTAGATTTTCCATACTTTCCCATACTATAAGGTGTACATTTTTTGTAGAATTTTTATGCTTATGGCTTATCGGGTTTGGGGGGGCAGGAGGGTTATACTGGGTAGATGTTGTGCTAGGGCAATGGGATGTAAGTTTTTTTAAAAAAAAATTTATTATCTTTTTAATGTATTTTTTTAATTTTTGTTTTTTTATATATATTTTTTTTCCCTCTTAGGGACCTCTTGAACATGTTATTAATGCCAGTGATGTCACAATGACATCACTTAGCTCACTTTATTGTTTAATTATTACCGTATATGCTTGATTATAAGACGAGGTTTTTTTCAGAGCAAATAGGTCTGACTATGAGACGACTAAGATCCAGATCCCCCGCAGCTGCAGGGGACCTGGATCCTCCTGTACCCCCCCGCCCCACTTACCGGTACTTATGAGTCCCCGGTGTGCAGCGTGTAGATGTCTAGGCGATTCGCGTAGACACCTTACCCTGCAGCCGGAA
The DNA here is from genome assembly GCA_009364415.1 of Spea multiplicata. Taxonomy (NCBI): domain Eukaryota; kingdom Metazoa; phylum Chordata; class Amphibia; order Anura; family Pelobatidae; genus Spea; species Spea multiplicata. The sequence goes on from VKOC01049184.1 coordinate 10,226, forward strand.
GAAGGTGTGGCTAGTAGCGGGGGTTTTCTCTGATCTCTGACAGCTGGAGAAGGTCTGCGCGATGGACGCAGACAACCCCCGCTGCTAGCCACACCTCCTTCCGGCTGCAGCGTAAGTTGTCTACGCGAATCGCGTAGACAACTACACGCTGCCCCGGCTACATGACAGAGGACTTAAGTACCAGTAAGTTTGGAGGAGGGAGGGGGAGTGTTAAACCGGGGGCATAAGGCATTTCTGGAGGCAGAGTGCTCTATGAAATGCCTTTTAACCCCCTTAATGCCACTCTGCCTCCAGAAATGCATTTTTAACCCTCTATACGCCACTCTGCCTCCTGAAATGCCTTAAACCTTCCTATATGCCACTCTTCCCCATAATATGCCTTTTAACCCTCTAAATGCCAGACTGGCATATAGGGGTATAAGGCATTTCTGGAGGCAGAGTGGCACATAGGGGGTCAAAAGGCATATCAGGGGGCACAGTACCATATAGGGTCAAAAAGCCTATCATAGGGCAAAGTGGCATTTAGTGGGTTAAAAGGCATTTCTGGGGCAGATGTGCATAACTGGGGGGCAGGTTGGAAAATAGAAGGAAATAAAACCAAAATATTTTTCTCAATCATAGCTTTTATTAAAATAAAATAGTTTACATGAATTAACATTTACTGTTAAAACTTTTTTCCTATAGGGTCGTCTTAATATTCAGGGCTTTTTTCTTTTTTTCTTAAATATACCGTATTTTGCTCGATTATAAGACGACCCCGATATTAAGACGACCCCCAAAATCAAATATTAATTTAGGAAAAAAAACAAAAAGCCTGAATATAAGACTACCCTATAGGAAAAAAAAGTTTTACAGTAAATATTAATTCATGTAAATTATTTTTTCATGTTTAATAAAAGCTATGATTGCGAAAAATATATTTTTTAAATTTCCTTTTATTTGCCAACCTGCCCCCCCCAGTTATGCCACTCTGCCCCCAGAAATGCTTTATACCCCCCTATTTGCCACTCTGCCCCATGATATGCCTTATACCCCTATATGCCACTCTGGCATATAGGGGTTAAAAGGCATATCATGGGGCTGAGTGGCATATAGGGGGTTAAAATGCATTTCTGGAGGTATATAGGCATATCATGGGGCTGAGTGGCATATAGGGGGTTAAAATGCATTTCTGGAGGTCCAGAAATGCATTTTAACCCCCTATATGCCACTCAGCCCCATGATATGCCTTTTAACCCAGCATGTACTGGCTGCCTTGGCTTGATAGGAGTGTGATTATATATATCAAACTGCTAACAGCAATCACACTCCTATCAATCCAAGGCAGCCAGTACATGCTGGGACCTGGGGATGATAGTAGTGGGATTACAGCCTCCCTATGCCATGCTACAACCCCCACCCCCCTTACACATCCATGCTATCACACACACTCATTCACAAACATTTAAATACTCATTCATTCCATTAATCACACATACTTCACACATTAATCACACATACTCAAAAACCTTCCCCCACCCCTTACCTGAACTGCAGATCTCCCACTCGCAGACTTCTGCAGGGGCCCGGCTGTGCGAGCAACTTCTCTGGCCCCGCCCCCAGAGGAAGGAGGGGGAAGTAGAGTTCTGTGAGGACGCTTCCTTCCTGTTCTCCTGCTGCTGGTAGCACAGACGCTGCTCGCGACCAAAGCCCGGTAAGCAGCATGGCCCCAGCAGACATTTTTAGAGGTCTGATTAGAAGACGACCTCGATTATAAGACGAGGGGTATTTTTCAGAGCATTTGCTCTGGAAAAAACCTCGTCTTATAATCGAGCAAATACAGTATCTATTCCATGTATTTTTTTTGCAGTTAGGAGATATTTAATTTGACTCATGAAAGCTGACATATGTGGCATATTCAAGCAGTTTCCTGATCTTGTTCTCTCTTCCTCGCTCACTTACAAATGCTGCTTGAACCAGTCAATGACATTAAGCACTTCTCAACAATCATTCATTCTGATTTACAGAGCAATTGGATATCATTCAATGTTTTAATTGTACACCGATAGTGCTTAAAATAAATCATCTGCAATCATGTTGTAGGCTTTTTTGTGGTTCTAGCTAGATGGGTTGACTCATTCTGGCAGATTGCAGTTAAATGAATGTACAGTACATAACAAATAAACTAGACACAGTTACAGTTCTCCAAGGTTAAAAGTCTGAAGAAAAGATTCTGATACAGAGAACGCATTTTAAGTTGTATGTTTAAAATCTAAAATTACATTGTCCAATTGTCCAGAATAGGCTATAGCCTATTAACTAGAGGGGAAACCCAATATATCTCATATGTAAGTTTTCTACAAGAGAAATGTTTTATATTTTGTGATTTCCTGTATGTGTGGGAAAAACCAAGCCAAAAAGCGAAATAATGAAGAGGGACTTAGCACTAAGCTAAAGATGGTATCAACTCAGGAAATTTGGCAATAATCATAATGCTATTAAAAGAAGTATCTCCGCTGTGTTAACATTTTATAAAACTGATCAAGACAATTTTTTAAATACAAATTTTTAAAAAGTGCTGTATACCATTGTACCAAGGCACCAAAAGGCAAACTACCGCTCTAGTGAGCACAAAAAAGGTAATCAGTGCAAATCTGCTCTCATACAGGGCATTTTTGGTAACATCCATGTCCACAAAGAGATGTTAAAGAACCGACACAAAAGTTAGCTGAGTACTAGCCAGCAGAAAAAAAAATAACGATGCTATTAATTGAATGAAGGTGGCAAGAAAAATTATCGGTTGCTACCAAACATATCTCTTCTGGGATAACATTTAAAAAATATATATCTACAACTATTTATTGCTATTTTGGCATGTCAGGCTATGTCTCGTGCCAAAACACATTTCCAAAGCCGTGCTTATTTAACGCATCAGCCTGTAGGTTAAGTATTCACCCGTACCCCCTCTTATTTATTTGTTTGTTTGTTTATTTAATATTATCAAATTGTCCTTCTAAAGCCACTTGTTTTGAATAGGACTATGCACAAGCATGAATTATCTTATCTTATCTGATTAAATATGAAATCTATATATATATTTTAACATTTTTATTTATTTCTTACTATGTTTAGATTACAATATGTTTTTCAACTATTAGATTCGTCAAAGTATGGCCGGTAATTTTCTTTGTGGATATTAATTGATCTCATGTTTATTTCTTTTTAAACAAATCAATCTGGGGTGGTACACGATAAATAAATTACTCATTCCCTTAATCTTTAATTTTGCTGTGATATCATTGCGCTTTATAAGCACTGCATGAATTAAACAGAGCAGGTTGTGTCATTGGAACTAAATAGTGATTTGTCGTATTTTATAGGGTTTTTTTGCTTGCTGAAAACATTCTATCAAGACTTGGTGATACCTGCTTTCATTAATGGTTGTATTTGTGTGTCTGCAATGTTTTCCATTCATTTAATTAATATGCATCTAAGCAGTGTACCAGTCTTTTATCAATACCAAAGATAATATGACTAGGTTGTTTATTCTACTTCAGTCAAGTGCTTACTAACTCTTGGGATTTTCATCTTAAGAGCATCCCCTAAAGTTGGAACCACAGGATGCTGCGTAAATTATACTAAGTCTCACAGAAACATAAAAACTTAGAATTTGATGGCATATAAGAACCTATAACCTATATAAGCCTATCTAGTCTGCCCATCTTCCCTTATCTAGGACTCAGGCCTTAATCAGTCCTTTGTATAATGGTAGATGCTTATCTTATTTGTAGCTTTATGCCTATCCCAAGCATGTTTACCATCTGACAGGATGCTGTTGCATTAAAAGTAAAATATTGTTAGAATACATCCAAATCTCTGACCCCTGACTATGGCTAGTTTTAGACTATCGAGTGTTATAGAACTACTCCTGTCAATAGTAACTGGTTAAATAAGTCTCCAAAGCTCTTTCAGTAACTTTAGATGTATCCCATTGGGCCCCATGAATTTGCCTGTTTTTACTTTTTTTAAATAAATTGCAAGAACCCCAAATGTACCCTGCGACCTTCATGAGCCTCCTCAGTGGAGTCTGGTAGGGGTATCCCCCTAGGCAGAAGAGAGCAAGTAGGTCCGCATCTGGGCTCACTTAGGTTGGGCTGCAAGGCTTGAGATTAATTCATCAAGGATGGAAAGACTCTTAATGGCCTGTGGTATCTGAACAGGTAAGGAGAGTTCAATAAAATGGCTCTGGAAAACATTGTCCCCTGACCACTATACAACTATACACATAGTCTCAAGTTGAAGCCATTTATCTTTAGGTATCCTGGTCAGTTTCTTCTTTCTCCAGGCATGGGGATGGTATTTGGCCACTTCCCACCCCTCTCCCTCTTAGTAAAGCCACAACTGTATGCTCGCATAGCCCAACCCTATGCACTGTAAGCATTACCTCCATGCATAGCTAGCCCTGCTCTTTCACAATGTTACTTCCCTAAAAGAGGAAGAGCTCCAGGCGACCTGCTCAAGGATGTTCCCAAGTATGGTGACCACACCCTATAAAAGAGGTACTCCCTTTTCAAATGTTAGGAGTTATGGCACACGCAAAATTAATAACATCACTATCCAAATGCAAGTTTTTTGTCCTTGCCTGAAACTCCTAAATGTAGTAGCAACCACATTCACAATAAAAATTGAAAAATTGAATAAAAAAACAACGGAAACAGTCAACCTATCTCCCCTTTTTTCTGATGCTGGGTTTACAATATAAGAACTGCGATAAGAGTTGAAGGTTGAGTAAATAACTAAATCAGATAAGGAAGGAATCATATGGCCATGTCCCTGGACCAGCTGCAGGCTGGCAGACAGCTGAAAGCTGGTATGGAGGTCCCAAGTGACATGTACTCACCTGATCCTGGAAGAAGAGCAAAAGGCAGGTCAAGCTGTACGCCAGGTTTAAAAACCCAGAACTGCTCAACACCAAGTGTGGTCCTGAGTTGGAGATGCTTCTTTTGGATTTGTTCTTTATGGATCTTGATAATACAATAGTATTTTCATTATAGCTTTTTGAAAATTGTCCTTGCACGTTAATTTCAACCCATTTTAGTTTAGTCTGCTTTTGATTTCTTACATTTAATATTTCTGCTACACCAATAACAAGGCATTTTAATGACTGGAATTATTCTTTTATAAAGTTAACAATTTTTTGTGTCCTAAATTATACATCTGTTGCTCTCTGGAAATTCTACCTTAAGTAACATGCCTGCAGAGGCGTATCTAGGGTATGGCACCTATGGCTTGTGCCATAGGTGCCATTTGAAAGGGGGGCGCCAGTGAGCGGCTTTTCATTCTCCTCCACAAGGCCTCTACCTCTGTCCCGGTGCCGGCATTTCATGCTGAGCGCCGTAATATCACGTCATATTTCAACAGTGAAGCAGCGGGCACCAGCGACTTTTTTTTTGATGCAGACTAGAGAGAGAGGGGCCTTCCCCAAACTGTTGCCACAAAGTTGGAAGCATTGCATTGTCCAACATGGCTTAGTATGTTTCCTTCAGCATTCCAAGACATTTTGAACAATGCTATCCTGCCAAGTGCCCTGTGCGAGGGCTATGCTTCCAAGAACACTGTCCCAGGGTGCCAAGCGCCTTGTCCCGAGGACTATCCAGCTTGTGCACTGTTGTGAGCTTCCAGTCTGATCTGTCCATCTGGCTAAGCTGCAGTCTTGCCTTGGCACACAGCCTTTTGTGTATGATGCTAGAATATGTGTTATAGTATGGCAATAGCATCTGAAAATTAATATTTTGTGTTAATGTGTGTGTGACTATATACTGTTAGTATGATTGTGCATGCTACTGTGTGGTGTTAGAGTGTGTGTGTTACTGTAAGGTCTTGACAAGAGTATGTGTTACAATTGTGTATGTGTTAGTTAATGTTAGCGTGTGTGTGTTGGTGTATGGTGTTAGCATGAGTGTGTGTTAGTATTTGTGTGGGTGTCAAAGTATGAAGTGGCAGGGGTGTCAGCCTTCCTCTAACCATAGGCTCATTCCTTACTCACAGTAACATTTTCTTGTGGATCTTAACAGACCCTAGACAAAAAAGACTGCATAAGTATTTCTTTATAAACCCTTTGTTATATTATCGCTATTAAGTTAATCAGAACATAATTGCAAACAGCTACTAGAAAAAACAATGTTATCTCCATGCACTAACATGAGGTTTAGGCTTGATTTCCGATTTGCTCAAATAAAATTCTCAAGATTTGTATTTTCTAAGAAAAATGTTCATTGTTTTACATACATTGTTCATTAAATGTGTTATTCATACTTTTTTCACTGTGATTTCAATTTCTAAATGTCATCATAATATTTTGTCCTAGTATCCACTGATAGTGTTCAACAGCAGTGTTCAATTGTAATTCATAGGGTAACATCAATAAGTCCTTTATTCAAACGATTCAAATTCCACCATACAGTGACCAGGCAAGAGGATAATTATTTCAAAATGAACAAAGAACCTACATATCCAAAAAGTTTGAATTACAAAACTTTGATTTTTGTGTATTTAAGCAAATTATTTGAAAGCATTCTTCAACAAGTTAGCAGTCTAGTTGAATTGAGTCAAGTCAGCTTGAAATATGGTTGATGTAGTTTTACATCAAATTTACTTTGGTGAATAGGCAAGATGTTCTATTTCAGGCAACGCTGTCAAGTTGAGTCAACTCAACTGTGAACTGAATATGTTGTGAAGAAAAAAAACCCAGAGTGGCAAATGTTCCTTCTGTGATAAATTGATCAAATTGTAACTTGTTATACAGGGTGCGAGACAGTATTCTGATGAGATGATTTTTCTATTTTGGTGCATGTTATAAGATAATAGATGCAGATCCTAATTGTCCCCACAGAAGCAGACGCTATCAAGATTATAAACTGTCTGCCACAAAAGTATTAGTAGCAATTACTGCCTGTACCAATTTATAAAATGATTAGTGCACGGAAAATCCAGTTTTGTGCCAGCTGTGCCAAAGTAAAAAGTGATCTAATTTATTTAAGAAGAACTATGCTCTGCATATGTTAAAAACATGCACCACTTTTTTGACCTCCTTTTTGCACTAGAAATATCCGCCACTCTGTCTTTGGTCAGTTCAGCAAAAGAAAGATGGATTAAGAGGATTAAGAGGCACAATTAAGACACTTTTAATTCAAAGTGTCTTAATTGTGTCTCTTAATCCTCTTCTATTTGAAAGGTTTTAAAATTTTAAAAAAATTAGCATCTATTGTTATGGCTAAATAAAATAAAATAATTCCATTTGCTTTTTTAGCTGGTTTAAATGACATATACTATATATATATATTTTTTGTCTGGGACATAAAGGTGGTGGGTATGTAGGGATGTTTATTTGTTTACAAAAAATTTATTTTATTTTTGTGTAAACGCACATCATCCTCCACCCCATGGGGCCTGGATGGAGCTTCGTGGGATAGGGGCAGTACCTTTCCAAATTATATTTTGGCTACCTTAACCACTTTACCACCTTTTTTTGATGTACTGAGATTACATTTTGCAAGTTATTTATCACTGCAGCATCTATTTATATTTACTTTAAGGCTAGGATGAGAAGGCTCTGGATTTCTTTTCCTTCTCTTAGTTTTTTTTTTGTTTTGGCCTGAGCTTATAGAATATTGAATATTTTTTTCAATTTTCTCAATGTCTATAGAAAATATAAAATTGGAAAATAGACTTTTCCAAATCTTGCAGCCTTAAGATAAAAGACTTCTGCACAGTAGAGATCACTCATGTAACATTAAAGCATCACCCATCTGAAAATTGCTTATTGAATGTAATGTTTTACCTCTTTGACAACATTATTGCTTCCCTCTTTTGTCTTAAATAACATATATCCCCTAGCTGAGCACCTACGCATGTTAGGAGAATTGTGATGTTATAACATAAAGTAAAGCAAATCATGAAGTTTGACATAACTACCTGTCAAACATGAAGGAAATCGATGTAAAATGTGAATCAAATGTTACTGATGATACCATTGCCTGAAATCAATCATTAAACTGACAAAGGTTCAACAAAGCAAACCAAATTAATAAAATAATAATTAAATTGGCATTTAGCCAATGTGCCGTCATTAAATCTCCAGAAAAGCCATCTGAGAGGCAATGCTATTACTATGTGCACATGTATTCAAGGTCAACATAAGGGAGGGATAGGCAAAGTGGAGCACATGCATCTGTTGGTGAAATTCAAACCTTGTTATGTTCCATTTGCCATCTGACACCAAGACAGTTGTTTATCTCATAGACTTGCAAAATGATAAAAGGCCACATTTCTCAATCAGTGAGAAAGCATGTACAGCTTCAACAACGTGCAGTATTTTTTAATAAAAAGGTGGTAAGCATCTGGAACACTTTAAATTTTAATACAGGCATCAATAAGACTGTCCTTAGAGTTGTTAAAGAACAATCCACCACAAATCTATGTTAAACAAATCTGGCAATGTTTTTCTATGATTGTTGTTATTAATATATATAATTTAGCATTTGAATGGGGTCTTGATCAAAGTATAAAAAAATATTAATAATTAAGTTGAATCAGGTGGGCTGCTTTTGAAATTTAAAAAGAAACCCTCAATGACTACAGCTTCAGGATATGCTATATTGCAGGCAGGAGGTCTCCCAAAGGGGTAAGTATAACCCAATGTTGTAAATGACATTGGAACACTGGTCTTCCCAATAATGATGTATAGCATCCATCTTCAAGAAAAGAAGGAAAAGGAGCAAAGTGTACATGCCCCCACTAAACACGTATTCATGCACCCAACTGTCCCGATTTAGATGAGACAGTCCCGATTCCGGGTCTGTGTCCCGCTGTCCAGGGGCAGAGGAAGGGCGAGGCGAGTGATACTCACCTCAGGTGCAGCTGCGGGGGGGCACACAGACGCCCGATCAGCAGCTACAGCCTGCAGACTAGTTGGGAGATCACAATCTCCCTCTAGTCAGCTCAACATTAGGGAGCGCGAGGTCTGTCACTTCCCACCACAGGATGCACCACAGGATGCAGGATGGAGCCAGAAGGATGAAGGCAGAATGATGGTGGAGGAGGTAAGAGATGGGGAGAAAGGGGTATAAGGGCAGGGTATGTGTTTGTAAGCTTGTGTGCGTGTATGGGCTGGTGTGTGGGTGTGTAAGAGCAGTATAGGTATGTGTTAGCTGGGGTGTAGGGGCAGTATATCTGTATATATGTGTGTAAGGGCAGTGTATATGTGTGTGTTTAAGGGCAGCGTACATGTATATGTGTGTGTGTGTAAGGGCAGTGTACGTGTACGTGTGTGTAAGGGCAATGTACGTGCATGTGTATGTAAGGACAGTGTACGTGTATGTGTGTGTGTGTGGGCAGTGTATGTGTATATTATATATTATGTATTATATACGGCGTCTCAGAGGGGATATGATAACATATATAAATATATGCAAGGCCAATATAAAGAGCTCTTCAGTGACCTGTTCATTAACAGAAATATACAAAGAACAAGATGTCACCATCTGAGACTGGAAGAGTGCAGGTTTCATAGACGACAAAGGAAGGGATTCTTCAGTGAGGACAATAAACTTATGGAATTCACTTCCAAGGGAGGTAGTGTTATCCAATACATTAGATACCTTCAAAAGGGGCCTCAATATTTTCTTAGAAAGGCATGACATACAGAGATATAAATAGAATAACATTAATATTTTAAAGCTTCTTGATCCAAGGAGAAATCGGATTGCCTCTTGGAGTCAAGAAGAAATTTTTTCGCATGATGGCAGAATTCGAAGTAGCTTAATTAGGGTTTTTTTGCCTTCTTTTGGATCAAGAATAGGAAGGTTAGGTAGAAGGGTTGGACTTAATGGACTTCTTTTTTTCAACCTTATGAACTATGTAACTATGTGTGTGTGTAAGGGCAGTGTATGTGTATATGTGTGTTTATGGGCAGGTGTGAGTGTAAAGGCAGTGTGTAAGGGTTCTGGGAGGAAGGCTAACATTAGCTTTTTTTAATTAAAAAAAATCTCTGCTGCTGTGGACTACTCTTCCAATGATGCTTAGCCAGCATTATGGTGGACACCTGGCTAGCTGAGAATCATGGGAATTTTAGTTTACAGCTAGCATCTGCAGCTTTACTGTTGCTGCACTTCCCGTGACGCTCAGCCAGCATAATGGGAGTAGTATGTCTGGCTGAGCCTCATGGGAATTCAATTTAATGTGTTGGTTATTTTAATATGCATGACTGTGCTGACAAAAACAAAGCGTGTTTTAAGTGGCGATGCAAGCGCGACAATGTAAAGTGTATCAGTTCTGCGAGATTTAAAAAAGAAAAAAATGTGTCCCTCTTTCACATTTTGAAATGTTGGGAGGTATGTGTATACACACACAACATTAACTAAAGAGTTGGTTTATTATCCATGACAGCACCACTTGAGTAAAAGACATTCTTCAAATATAAAAGGAAAAAAAAAACTATTTCTTGAGATAAAAGCTGCAGCTGCCCTCTTCTTCCATGGTCTGATGATTCTTGCTATTGATCTGGCTGCTGAACTGAAGCAGTGGTACCAGCTAACCAGTGTTAGGAAAGTGCTCTAAATTAAATCAAAGTAAGCACTTTCTATGCGTGCACACAGGGACAGAACAGCAGCATTTGATGAGCCAACACGGGAGGTGACCGACCGTAAGTATATCATGTGTATGGAGACAAAAGCATTTGCAAGCCACAAAGCATAAAAAATTAAAGTGTCCCTTTAATGAAAACTGACTACAAAACACTAATAAACATGAAAATATGATCATTATTAATACTTAAAGGATAATAAAAATTAAAGGATTAATAGAATAATTAAAGGATGAGATTTCAACATTTCACAGTATGTTCACAGTAGGGACAGTAACATTAGGGTGTTAATAATAACACTTAAAACTTTCTACTAAAAATATTTTAGTTTTTGCATGTATGTGATTAGAGAAAAATCAATCCAGGTATCTATAGAATTTATGGTTATAATCTAGAAGGAGGTTTTTTAATGATAGGTTTAAAAGATTTATTGTGGATCAATTAATTCACTTTGGTCTATTGTTAACATTGCTAATCATATCTATTAGAGGATTTGGGGATTTACCATATTATAACAAAATAGTAATATAGGGAACCTCACTTTATTATCGTTTTAATTTTCTATATATATAACAAGCTGATCTCTGATCTTCCACCCTAAACATGGTAATGCTAGAAAACAAACACATGCAGCACAGTTCTTGTCGTCTAGGAGTTTCTGCAATACATTTTGTGAATTGGAAATTTTAACTAACTGCAAAAGCTATGCACTGTGAAGGAGTAGTTTCCTCCTGGAACCTTGATTTAATCCTGTGAAATGCATTAGTTGTTTGAGTTATTTTTATTCAAGAAAGGTACACTTTATAGTGAATAAATCCCTAAAATATCTTTGTTTGTTAAGAAACTTTGACTATACAATCACATGCTGTATGTTCTTCATGTTCTCAAAACCATCTCTTCAAAATAATATTTTTCCAGTGAGACTGAATCCTGATTTTCTTACAAGCTGTAGTATTTTCGAATATATGGATGAAGCAGCAAATTGAACACCACATAACCACCAGCATTTATATTGTTCACATGAACAAATCCGTGCCATCAATTGCCTTATATTGCTCAATTAATTACTAAATGTGATAATAAGGCACTCCATGCGATTGCCATTGATTTGCTCCTTAATGTATTTATTGCTGGCATGTTTTACTAAACAGTTTATTGCAATCAAACTGAATTCATTAATGTTAATGGAGATGGAATGGAAAAGCTCATTCATGAATAATTGAATGGCATTCCACAAAATTAAAGCTCACATGTACAATTCAACTTTACATCTCAGGAAACAGTAAGCTAGTGTTTGAAAAATAATAAATATGCATAAGGACTATCATAGAAACATAGAAACATAGAAATTGACGCCAGATAAGAACCAGTAGGCCCATCCAGTCTGCCCAACCTCTTTAGTACCTCCTTTAATACCTGCCCTTATCCTATATCTAGCTTGGCCTTATGCCTATCGCATGCTTGCTTAAATGACTTTACTGTATTAACATCTACCTATCCTCAAAGACAACATTTCAGCCAAATACAGGTTTTTGCTGGTTTCAAATATAGATTGCCATGACCTCACAATGACCAAACAAACACCAAAGAGGACAGGAGGAGCCACTAAGCAAGAAAGATTTACCCCAACTTTAGAAGTAGAGCTGTAAATGAGACATAGGAATCCAGGGTCCCTAAAAGTATAAGATGTGTAAAACGGTACATGTTTGGATGCTGGCCCTGGTGTATATGAAGTGGGGTATTGTGGGTTTGTATTGAAACAATTGGAAGGCATTTGTTAAACAGATTAAGAATGAATGGAATAGATGTGCGTTTTTGTGTTAAGATATATTTGTTGATCTCTCCTATTCTGTGAATTCCTGTGTGCCAACTTGGCTATTACGACTACCCTCTCCGTGTATCGACCTTGCTAATATGACAAACCTCACCATGTATTGGTATGGCTATTAAGACCTCCTACGTGTACCAAATTGGACTTTCCTCTGATACCTCATTTAGTAAATCCAGCACTACTACTACGATTACCCAAGCTTTTGACATTTTTCTACTCAGACACTGTCTATTACATTGCCTAAACACTTCCTGTCTTCTGCCTGGTGTCTCTCCTGCCCTGTTTGTCCCTTTGGAGTCTCCCCATTTGGTAACTCTCAGGGTAAAGATTTGGCTGAACAGGTTCTGGGATACTGGTGTGTGACACAAAAGACCATCTACCACAATAGGCAACTGAGGATAATGATGTTCTTATGATTTAAAATGTTCTATCTAGTGTCTAGACTTTGGAGCTTCCGTGACAAAGTGGAGGCCAATAAATCATCAATAAAATCATGTTATTTTTTAATTCCCTGTCCACACTCGCACTTCTTCTATATCTTTTTGTTGTATGGGTACAAAATATGGAGCACACAAGCTGTTTGGGAGACAGACATGATAGAGTTGTCGTGGGAGATTAGCTTTTTGTTCGCTTTTGGCTCATTTGCTTTCGGACAACAAATTCTGTTTCCTGAGCTTTGGGAAACAGGGGGCTTTTTTTATCCACAAACAAACTTTGTGCACCCTACACTCTGCACTCTCCCCCTGGCTTGTATCTGCCCCCACCTGCTCCCTTACCATCTCCTACCATTTTCTGGTCTCCTCTGATCTCTCTTTGCAGAACCAGAGACAAATGTTGACAGGAGAAGTGGGAGGAGGGTCAGTATGTGAGAGTATGTTATGCTGCAGAGAAAAAAAAATGATGGGAGAAAAGGGAGTGGGTGTAGCATACTCAGTACCTGCAATATAAGCTACCCTAAATTATTACATGATATTTGCTTGTCTGTAGAGGCACTGAAATTGTAAATGATCATTTCCATATTAATTATGCACCCATGAGATTTTTACATTCTACTTAATTTAAGAAAGAATTACTTTACTGAGGTAGTGGTAGATATGTGAAACAGCCTCCCAGCAGAAGATGCTTGAGGCTCACAGAACCCCTGAGATTTGTACTTTTTTATGTATTTGCTAATACTTAAAAATAGACATGTGCAAATGGGCTAAAAATGATTTGGACACATTTTTTGGTTCATTTTTGGGTCATTTGTTTTTGTGCCACAAATTTTCTTCCCTGTCCATTGGGTTTTGCGGTTTTTAATTCAGGAACGATATTCGTTGCCATGTGCCCACATTCACTGTGTTTCCCTACCTTCTCTGCCGAACATTTCTGCTTCTGCCGAACACTTCCGCATCTTCTGCATCTTCTTCATCTTCTATCTTCTCCATTCTCTTCTCTTCACCCACATCTCCATGGATATAACCAGGCAACTTCCACCAAAATGGTGGTGCTGCAATCCTCTTCAATCCTCCAATTCGGAGAGAGGACGTGACAATGACATGACATGATTTTGCCCTCACGTGAACTGAGGATTGTGGGATCGAGGAGGATGTCACCGCAGCACCCCTATTTTGACAGAAGTTTCCAGGTTATGCAAAGAAGACAAAGAAAGGAGATTAAGGATTAAAGATTGATGATAGAATAGAGAAGAAAAGGGAGAAGATGAAGAAGACGCAGAAGAAGATGCTCTTTGCTTCATTTTTGTCCGATTAGTGGGAGGTTTGGCCTCGTTGTCAGGGCTTCGTAAGAATTGCCAACTTTACTAGAACTCGTAAAGTTCGTATGTATCGGAATGCACAAGTCTACTTGTGTCTGATACATTTAGTGGAGCCACATTGAACTGTAACCACAGTTTCTGGGAATGCTGGCAAAGATGCTAAATAAGCCTATCTGACTTGGCAGCTGTCCCAGATAATGTGTGAGAGTCCCCACCGCACAAAAAATAATGGCTTTTGCATTGCTTGTATTTTACTGATGCTGGCACCAGCTTCAAAATGTTGATTACTGGCTGTGCCGGTAAAATACCGCTAGGAGGAAACCCTTGACAGGCCTTACAGCCAACTCACATAACAAGACCCTACTGATAGACTAAACAACAATTGAATGGAAACTCAAATCAAAGCTGAACTTGATGAAAACAGTCACACTTCTCAGCTTTATGGGAGACCGATAACGTCGAACTCCACATTTCTCGACTTAGGACAAAAGCAGTTCACATTTTTTGATGACAACATTTGAATTCTAGATATGCTATACTCTATTACAGCTCTGTACACTTTATGTGCATCTTTTTTAAAAAAATTGTCTTTACTGTTTTTTTGCATAATTAGCCAAGTTTGGCTCACCAACGTATAATAGTCATGCTTTATCATTTGTATTTTTCTTGGAATTTTAAGAAATATGTACACTAAATTGGGTGGTAATCATCTTTGTAGACAATATTCAATCAGAAGAAATATGCAATGCACGTACACAAATCAAAGCACATATCGAGATTGCTGATTACAAAATAAGCCATGGCTAAAAGTAAATCAAGAAAAATGGAAGAATGCAATAAGGCTATTGAGTAAAATAGCAAGTACATGTAAAACATTTAAATATGTAGTCACAGAAGACACAAGCAAAAACCATTTTTTTTTTTATAACTGAATATTTATTGAGATCCGACATAAAAGAAAACATATACATCAGTCAAGCACCACGGAGGAATGATATAAATGTACAGTACATTTGGACATTTGGTACAGTATAGTCAGCATATCACACATATTGTACAATGTGTAAGGACAAAATCCATAATCCCCACATTGGTAATACAGACACGTAATAAGTCATATAGATCTCAGTTTTTATGTTTAAAACAGGAGGGGGGAGGGGATGGGAAAAGAAAGGGAGGGAAAGAGAGGAAGAGAAAACGACAGAGAAAAAAAAAAAAAAAAGAGAAGAAGCCGAAGGTCAATCAGGTTTCCAGAGTCGCCTTTCGATACCAGATGGTCCGCAAATCTTTCAGGATAAAACCGCTGGGCATAGGACAGAAAGTAGCAGTATAGTACTCGTCCCAGGCAGCCCAAGTGTCATGGAAAATATGGGGAGTATTAGAGGCTGAGTGCGCCATCTGTTCGTAAGTACGGGTTGTGGTAAGCGCATACAATACTTCTTGGATCGTGGGAGGGAGTGGGTCTTTCCACTTACGGGCAATGCAAACCTTTGCAGCGATCAAAACATGACCTAGCAGCTTCCGTAGCGGGGAGGTTAGTGACTGAGGGAGCATATCCAACAAGGCTATTTCCACTTCAGCTACGACAGGAATATGCAGCAATTCCATTATAAGGTGGAAAACGGCCGTCCAATATGGTTTGAGCTTAGGGCAGCCCCACCAGATGTGGAGCATGGTACCCACTGCTCCACACTGTCTCCAACACAGGGGGGAAGAGGATGGGAACATCTTAGCTAGTCTGGAGGGGACATAATACCACCGGAAAAGAACCTTCCGGTTGGTTTCAAAGTGAGTAGCATTTTTAGAAACCCCTTGGAATGAGGAAAGGGCATGGTACCAAGTTTGAACGTCATATTCCTTACCAAGTTCCCGTTCCCATTGTAGCATAAATGGAAGTTTGTCATCAGACCCATGACCCAACAGAGCCGCATAGCAGACCGAAATAGCACTCGGCACGCAAGGAGCAGTCAGGCAAAGCCGGACAATCGGAGTAGTGGGGCATGAAGAAGGAAAGACCTTCAGATGGCTTGACAGGGCATGACGTAACTGGAGATATTTAAAGAAATCTCGACTAGGCAGGGAAAAAGTGCATTGTAGGTCCTGAAAAGAGCGTAGGCGACCACAAGAGAGTAAGTGAGAAACTGAGACAATACCACATTGTATCCAATTATCTAGATGAACGTGAGGGATGAGAGGTTTGAGAGAAGATAATGGGGCGTATTCAATAAGATGGGCAGGAAACTGCAACTTGGAGTTATATTTGTCCCATAAAGCCAACGAGAGTGATGTCGTGGGCAGGACGTCTGGTATGGGAGGCCTACAAGTCTTAGGAAGCCATAGAAAATCTCGTACCGTAAATGGAGCAGTAAACAAGGATTCATGATCCACCCATGCCACCTTAGACGGATCTGAAAAGAGAAGAAGGGTCTGGGCCAGGTTAGATGCAAGATAATAGAATTTGAGATTCGGAATACCCAGTCCACCCAGTAGCTTAGAGCGTTGCAAAATATGGTACGGAAGGCGGGGTCGTTTGTGGAGCCAAAAAAATTTAGACAATCTAGATTGCATCGTGCGAAAAAATCCAGAGGGCAGAACTATGGGCAGAGTCCTATAAAGGTATAGCAATTTAGGAAGCGAATTCATTTTGAAAGAAACAATACGACCAAGCCAAGAAATCTCCATTTTTGACCATCTGTTTAAGTCATCACAAATTTTATGCCATAGAGGGAGGAAATTGGACTTAAATAAGGAACTCGCCGATTTAGTGATGCGGACTCCTAAATATGTAATAAAGTCCGTACGCCAGGAATAGTGAAAATTACCCGACAGGGCATCTATCACCGAGGACTCATATCCCAAGTTAAGGGCCTGAGTCTTGTGCCAGTTGACTTTATAATAGGAAAGATTGCCAAAAGAAGTCAGTAACGCATGTAAATTCGGGAGGGATTTGCCGGGTTAGTAAGTGTCAAAAGGACATCATCTGCGTACAGACAAATCTTAGATTCAACTGAACGAATAGGGAAGCCCGAGATATCAGGGTGATCCCTAATGGCAATTGCCAAGGGCTCCATGGCCAGGGCAAATAACAGCGGCGAAAGCGGGCACCCCTGTCGAGTACCATTACTAATAGTAAATGGCTCTGAGAGAAAGCCAGAGGCACATACTCTCGCCCGGGGCTGGTCATAGAGGACCGCGACAGCATCAACAAATTTGTCAGGTAAGCCAAAGGCCCTCAGTGTAGAGAGCAAGTACCCCCAGTGAAGGCGGTCAAATGCTTTCTCCGCATCCAGAGAAAGCAGCACACACGGCTTATTAGTTGACTTTGCAAGATGGGTTATGTTGATGATGCGCCTCGTGTTGTCCGACGGTTGCCGACCCAGGATAAAACCCACCTGATCATTACGAATCAGAGCGGGAAGCATGGTGTTCAGACGATTTGCAAGTAATTTGGAGTAAAGTTTAATGTCTGTGTTCAACAGAGATATTGGTCTATAATTTACATAATCAGAGGGGGATTTGCCCGGTTTAGGAACGGTGACTACATACGCCTCTGACATTTCCCTAGGGAGGGGGGTAGAGTCCAAAAAACCTGAAAAAAGAGCACTTAAACGGGGAGCTAAGATAGATTTAAATTTTTGATAATAAAGATTAGAAAAGCCATCCGGCCCTGGGGCTTTATGAGATTTTAGACTGGCAATAGTACGCTCTACTTCTTCAGACGATGGTGGCGCCACCAAAGCCTCCCATTGATCCATTGGAAGCCGAGGGATGGGAAGGGAAGAAAGAAAATCAGCAATTTCTGCAGTATTGGGTTGCGGTAAATCCGTCTGTAAACGGAGATTATATAGAGAGGTATAATAATTCGCAAACATGTCAGCAATCTCCTTCGGATTATACACCTTCACACCTTGAGGGGTCTGTAAGTAGTGGGTAGTACTAGAAGACGTCTGGAGTCGAAGTTTACGAGCTAACAGGGAATCAGCCCGATTCCCCTTCGCATAGTACTGCAGATGAAGTCGGCGCAATGCTAGTTCTGTATAATGGAGCTGTAGTTTGTGTAATTCGGCTTTTATCTCTCTAATCTGATCATGAGTATCTTTGGACCAAGAAGCTTTATTAGAAAGCTCCAAGGACACTAGACGGTCGGAAAGCTCAGAAACCATGCGCAATCTCTGCTTCTTTTGGGCAGACGCAATTTTAATAAAATGACCCCGTAGAACTGCCTTATGGGCAAGCCATAGGGTGGAGGGTGAAATATCCGGAGTGGCATTGGTTTGGAAATAATCGGTGAGGGCATCAGCAATTTCCACACAGACTTCTGACTGTTGTAAGAGGCTTTCATTAAGACGCCATCGGGCTGGTGGTGACGAGGTGGGACCATTGACAAGGGAGATCCACACAGGAGCGTGGTCTGACCACGATATATATCCTATCTCTGCACGCTTAACCAATTGTAGGGCCTCACCATCTACAAGGATCATGTCAATTCGAGAATAGCTGGAATGAACATTCGAATAAAAAGAAAAGTCCTTACCCAAAGGATGCAACACTCGCCACGTATCAAAAATGGAGTACTGATGGAGTAAATCCTGGAATTTTGTCCCTTGGTCTGTCAACGTTTTCAAGTATTTAGAAGACAATCTTGCAGAGGAATCCAAGGAAGGAGCAGATACAAGGTTAAAATCTCCTCCAACAATCACCCTACCCTGTCGCAACCGGTGAAGTTTAGTGAATACATGGTCACAAAAAGCAGTCTGACCGGTATTAGGAGCATAAAGATTCATAATAGTATAGGGCGTACCATCAATGCTACCACGGACAATAAGGTAGCGGCCCCTCGGGTCACGGGTCTGAGACGTTAGTTGAAATTGAACTTGATTACTAATGAGTATAGCCACTCCCATAGTCTTGTTAGCAGCCCGTGCATGGTATTCCAGGGGATAATACTTAGATGCCAACAATCGCGCCTGAGATTTAGCCAGGTGGGTTTCCTGAATCAGCACCACAGTAGCCTTACGGGTTTTAAGCTCTTGAAATAACATTCTACGTTTGTGCGGGGTATTCAATCCCCGAGCGTTAATAGAGAGGAAGGTAATCTGCATCCTGGTAAGAGAGCAGTAACAGCTGGACAGTAACCTTCCGACCAAGTCGACTTAAGACAGAGAGAGAAGGAGAAAAAGAAAAAAAAAAAAAAAAAAAAAAAGAGAGAGAGAGGGGGGGCAAAAAGGGAGGGACAACAAGGGAGGTAATGAGAGTTGCAAAAGCACTTCAAGAAACACCCAGTCTGTGCACGCAACTAATGGTTATACAGAACGATGTGTTCAAGAAATAGATGGAACCGTATAGGGGGACAAAGAAACCAGCAGTAGCTAGGACTTGCTGGCACACAGGCGAAACCGAAATCATGTAACTGAGAAATCCCCGGACATAGGGAAGCTAGAACAGCAAAATCAGGGAAGAATCCCAAGGAACAATAGCCTTACAATAACAGTAAACGCTTTTATGGACCTCATATGTAGATGAGGATGTACGCAACAGAGCTCTGTAGAAGAGCCGATATAAAAACAGTACAGAAATAGGTAATACAATCACTCAGCAACCTAATAAGTAGTTGTGTTTAACGTAGGATGAAAAGAAAAAAAAAAAATAAAAAAAAAATAAAAAAATAAAAAAAAAGAAAAACAATAATAATCATAAACAATGTAAGAAAACAGACAGAAGAATCTGTCAGAATCTGCCACATAGCATCGGAGTATACAACTCAGAGTATATAAAATATAAGAAACCCCGGTGTGTGCAGTACATAAGCGTCGTAAAGGTGTGTGTGACATACAATAAGTCCCTCACATAACAGGTATTAAAATATGTATGAAAGTTTCAGTAAAAAAAAAAACAAAAACAAAAAAAAAACGTGTATCTGTAGTGCATATCCATCGCAAAGATAAGCCCTCTGTGGGACAGAAAGTACAGTCAACAGGTAAAAACCCCAAGTGTGGATAGAACAGATCAGTTCCCCACCTGGAACAAGCAGGGCATAGAAACTGACCGATAAACGAAAACACCTGCATTAGCAGTGTACCGTCAACTTAGAGAGAAACCCTGTCTAAGAGCCGAAGCCCTCATGGGGTAAACCCAGCAATATGAATGGGTAAAAAAAAAATAATAATAATAATAAAAAATAAATAAATAAAGAAATTAACCACAATAATAATCCTAAATAAGAGAAAACATACGGTAGAATTTAAGGCACACATAACCACCGAGGAGTATGCTCCTCAGAGCATATAATATATAAGAAACCCAGATGTGTGCAGTACTTAAGCGTCGTATAGAGTTTTGTGACAGATAGCAAGTCCCGCACAGAATAGGTAGTAGAACCTGTATGAAATTATCAGTAAACGAAAACATATGTGTCTGTAGTGCATATCTATCTCAGAAATAAGCCATCTGGGAAACAGAAAGTACAGTTCACATATGACAGGCAGAAAACCAAGTGTAAATAAAACAGTTCAACACTCTCCCCGGAACAAGCAGGACATATACCAAACTGTCTGTCAAACTTAGAGAGAAACTCTGTCTAAAATCCGAAGCCCTCATGGGGTAAACCCAGCAATGTGTATGAGTAATAAAAAAAAAATAAAAAAAAAAATATAAAAAAAAACAAAACAAACCAAAAAAAAACAATAATAATCCTAATAAAATAGAGTCAGAGAACAGACCGTAGAATCTAAGGCACACATAACCACCGAGGAGTATTCTCCTCAGAGCATATAATACATAAGAAACCCAAATGTGTGCGGTACATAAGCGTCGTATAGGTGTTTTTTTGTAATAGATAGCAATTCCCGCTCTTAATAGGTAGTAGAACAGGTATAAAATTATCAGTAAACAAAAACAGAAAGTACAGTTCATATATGATAGGTAGAAAACCAAGTGTAGATATAACAAGTCAACATCCTACCCGGAACAAGCAGGACATATATAAAACTGTCTGTTAAACGAGAACACTTGCGTGAGCAGCGTTCAGGCAAATTGCGCCCTCATGGGGCAAACCCAGCAATGTGTAAAAAAAAAAAAAAAATTGTAGGAAAGTACCTTGTGAATGCATATATGGGGCACCTTCACAACAGTCAAAGTATATAGTAAACAATAAACATAATCATAGCTCCAAATAATAAAGACTGCAGTCATGCCAAAGCAAAGCAGAAACATAGGGCTTATCTGAGAGTCATGTAGACACAGGCGAAAGCCTGGAAGGTGAAATGGACGCCACCGAAGCAGCCTTCGCCTGGGATCGAGAATGATGCTGTTTTGTTGCCCTCTTTCTACTGGGTCTCGGTATCTCTTCATCTGTAGGTGAACGGCGAGGAACAGGCACAGAGTCAAGTTGGTCCAACGAAGTGATGTCTCCATGCACCAGATGCCACTGTTGCAGTAGATAAAGCCCCTCCATAGGTGTGCAGGCCACATGGAGAGATCCATTTTTAGTGATTAGGAGCTTTGTGGGAAAACCCCATCTATAGGAAATGTGGTTTTTTCTTAGGGCCAACGTGATCGGAATAAAAGTACGGCGTGTAGCGAGTGTGGCAGAGGAAAGGTCCGCAAAAATATGTAGGTGAGTATACGGAGCAGGGAAAGAGGGATGTTGTCGGGCCCGTTGCATAATAGCCTCCTTAGCAGAGAAGTAATGGAGTCGTAAAATCACATCTCTGGGAACAGTGGATGGCAGGGATTTTGGTTTCGGTACTCGATGAGCCCGATCAAGCCGTAGGTCTGCTTCCGGCATGTCAGGTAGGATCTCAAGGAAAAAAGAGCGTAGGTATGCATGTAGGGCCTCAACTGTCACTTCTTCAGAAATGCCTCTGATTCGCAAGTTATTGCGCCGAGAGCGATCTTCGATATCAGCCAGTTTAGTGAGCAGCGCAGCATAGTTGTCTTCTAGTACATTATGTCTGTCCACTAATTCGTTGAAAGTGGATGAGAAGTCAGAAAATTTGTGCTCCATGTGCTCAGTGCGTGCCCCTAAGTGTGCCAGGTCTTGCTTTAAATCAGAAAGCATACCTTTAATGGCATCTGTCATCGAGGATTGCATAGAGTCAAGTATGTGTCGTAAGATCCCTGGGGTCACAGGGGCCTCTGGTTCGAGATCCACATCGCCATCTGCACGATCAGGCTGTGATGGCGGGAAGGAAGACTCGTCGCCATCTTGATCTTCGCCATCTGTTCTGGTA
>VKOC01049196.1:0-12797 GCA_009364415.1 Spea multiplicata
AGGAACGGAACGAGGAGATCCAGGAGAGAGCTGGATCTCGAATGCCTATAGAAGCGAGCGAGTCAAAAAGAAGGTGCCGATCAACGGTATCGAAAGCAGCAGAGAGATCCGGTAGGATTAGGATAGAGCAGTGACCTTTAGCTTTGGCAGAGAGCGAGGCATTGGAGACTTTTGTTAGAGCCGTTTCAGTAGAGCGAAGGGGTTTGAGGGTCGAGGAGGGAATTAGAGGAGAGGAAGTTAGCGAGGCGATTGGACAGAATCCATTCAAGCAGCTTAGAGGTAAAAGGAAGCAGAGAGATAGATAGGGCGGTAGTTGATCACACAGACGGGATCTGAGGAAGGATTCTTTAGAATCGGTGTGATTAGCGCGTGCTTGAAGGCAGATGGTACAGATCCAGATGATAGAGAAAGATTAAATAGGTGGGTAAGCGATGGACCGAGGGATGGACATAGAGACTTTCTGAGGTGTTAAGGGATGGGGTCAAGGGGACAGCTTGTTGGGTGAGAGGAAGAAAAGAGCGGCTCTCTCCTCTTCGGTTGTAGGGGAAAAGGCAGTTAGTATAGTAGGAGTGGAGAGGGTGGTGGTGAGTGGTGTAGGAGTATAGTGGAGAGAGTGGTGGTGGAAGTGGGTGAGTGGTGTAGGAGTATAGTGGAGAGAGTGGCGGTGAGCGGCGTAAGAAGGAGTCGTAAGGAAGAGAGGTCTTTTCTAATAGTCTCGATCTTCTCTTTGAAGTGGGTAGCAGGATCTTGGGCAGTGAGAGAGGTTTGTGGTGTGGAGGGACAGAGAAGGGAGTTGAAAGTAGAAAACAGGCGTCGTGGGTTGGAACAAAGAGAGGATACGAGAGTGGACAAGTAGAGCCGTTTGCCAACAGAGAGAGGGCCGAGTTGTAGGTGTGAAGCATGAATTTATAACAAGTAAAGTCTTCGCTGGATTTTGATTATCTGAAGTAGAGATCAGCTGTGCGGCAGCGCTTCTGAAGATACCGCGTGGTTTCGTTACGCCGTGGTTGGCGTTTAAATCGTCCGAGGTCACTTGTAGTAATCGGAGCTACCGTGTCGAGGGATGAAGCGAGTGCGTTGTTGGAAAAAGAGGCTGCTGTGTCTGGGCAGGAAAGGGTTAACACGGAAGGTAAGAGAGGTTTGAGTGAGGCCGACAGTTGAGTGATGGTATTTTCTAGTAACGGCCTACAGATACGAGGCGAGCGCCGTAAGTTTGTCTCTTTAGGGGTTAGCACTGGAGAAAAAGATAGAAGGTGGCGGTCACGCAGAGGGAAGGGGGAGATGGAGAAATCTGAAAGAGAGCGCGATCTGGAGAAAACCAGATCCAGCGAGTGTCCCTCGGTGTGCGTAGGGGAATTAGTCCATCGAGAGAGACCCGAGGAAGATGTCAGGGACAGGAGTTTGGAGCTAGCAGAGTCGTCACATAGATCTAAAGGGATGTTAAAGTCACCCAGAATAAGACAGGGGATGTTAGGAGAGAGGAAGAAAGGGAGCCGGGCAGAAAGGTGGTCAAAGAACTGCGAGGTACGGCCTGGAGGGCGATATATGAGGAGAGAGTGGAGAGAAAAGACGGATTGTGTGAGCTTCAAAGGAACACAACGAGAGGGAGGGAGGGCTTGGAATATTCTGGAAGGTGCAGTGAGGTGAGAGAAGGAGGTCTCCACCACCACCCTTTCTGCCATCAGGCCTAGGAGTGCGGCTGAAGTGTAGTCCTCCGGAGGAGAGTGCGGCAGAAGCCAGTCGATTGTGGGGAACGTGAAGGTGGGTATCACAGGTCGCGAGGGCTGTAATAGATGGGGTTAAAGTGGACGGGGGCAGTAAGAGGGCAGATATAGGAGATAAGGGGTTAGTGGAGCAGAAAGATAGAAAGTCAAATATCACACGCTTACTTAAGTAGTGACCGGCATGACATATATTTTACCAATTCAAAACAAATCAAACAATCAGTGGAAAAACCTGCCGGTCGTTCTCCTCCTCGCGCTCTGCTCCCGCGCCGGGTCGGCTGCTCGCCTCTGCCGGGAGCGGCGCTTCCAGACTCGGCAGAAATTCCAGATCCTCGTCGAGCGCGGACAAAGCGGGATCCGGGGCAGCTTGTGCCCGGTCATCTTTGCCCGGGTGCGGCGGAGAAAGTGACTCTTGCGTGGAGCCCACAGGTGCCCCTTTAGCTACTTGACTTGCGATGATAGTCGGAGGTGAGCTTCAAGAGCTCTTTACCTGAACCCGAGGAACATCTCGAGCGAGTCCTTCCTGGAAACGAGAAAAAGAGGACACCGTCCAGTTCGACTCAGCGCCAAAACGCATAAACGTAAAGACCTCCGACTAGGAGCGAGAACGCAGCCAAACTACTACCAATCAAACCGACAGCAAAATGTACTACGCTATACCGAGAAGACAATATTAATTCAAATAAGAATCTGCCAAATACCCTTTGCTGCACTCCGTATGAAGCAGAGGTGTAGTTTGCTCCGGTTATATCCCAGATCTAGATCGCGATACGACAGATTCCATTCAGCTTGGGCCCGGTTTCCGCACGGCGCGTTCTTTCCAATAGAAACGCTCAGGTCGCTGCTTGCTCCTCCGCTCCATACCTATTCCGCCGTCACAAACGCCACGCATTTCCTTTCTTTGGCGTACGTAGACAGATTATTAAACACTCCTCATCTACTACAGACACCGGACGAGTCAGAAGGCTTCTTGTCCCCTCTGAAATCCCATGGTGCTGTCTCAACCACAAGGGATTCTGGGTAGGGGCATGCACATAAGCATAACACTAAACACCTTTTGCCTCGATATCCACTTTATACACCGATCACAGCCTTTAGACAAAACTCGGATAAGAGGAGCAATAGCCGGATCACCGCTCACGTTAACCTTATTTGCATGCGCCTACCCAGAATCCCTTGCGGTTGTGCCAGCACCATGTGATTTCTGAGAGAACAACACGTCTCGAGGGTTTGTTTAACAAATGCTTCTACGTACCCCCTTATGTAACGGTCTTTCGTTGGCAAAATTACACAAACCCAATCATTACACAAACCCAACGGAAAGAGTGATTCTGATACCCGCACCGTTCGACACTGGGCCCCCCTGGCGCTGAAAGGGGTTAGTAACGTGCGCTACTTTAATTGAAGACACAGGAGTACGCAGGCGCGGCCACGCAATCCATCAAAACGCCTCGAGCTTCGCATCACACGTGCTGATAACAATGCTTTCATTAAAATCAAATAACGACGCGTATTCTTCACTCGAGTGTCTGGAGACCGCTGAAGATTCAACAAATTGATGATTAGTATAAAAAGAGATCAGCTTCGCGGTTAGGGTCTCATCTCCCAGGCGTTTGTGCATCGAGGAATATTAGGCTGTCCTAATGGAGGAAAGAAGACATTACCCGGACCAGGTCGGCATCCGCATTCAGGCGGATGTGCGGCGGCGGCAACTCCTGCAGGCTCTTCGGCAGAGCGTTGGAATCCAAAAATACGGCCAAAACCTACAAAAAGGATACACGTAAAGATAAATACACATTATCAGTTCCCCCCTCCCGTACAGCCGGTTATACGACATGCTATCAAACACGTCCCGTCACAAAGTACACATAGCTCTTTCATCGGCATCATGTCACGTGTATCCAGTGGCGTCTCCAGCTTTCATATTGAAAATGTATATATACATATATATATATATATATGTATATATTATATATATATACATATATATATGCGTTAAACATCCATTTTTAAATGCATAATGTGTACTTATCTCTTTTAAGAAAATTGCTTTGAAATATGATTTCTAATTAAAAACTGAACTGGCAGTTAGTTGTCATTCTTTCATATTAGACCATGCTACAAATATTTATATATATATATATCATCCACACTCCCCAGCATACCATCGCTCCCCACGCTACAACACGTCAAACAAAAGTTGCCACACTGACTGCAGAGTCTTCCCTCCTTCTGACTATCCCCTAATTCACTAAACCATACTTACTTCCTGTAGTCGCGGTATAGATCAAACAAACAGCATGCGCAACTTATTAAGACAGAAAAACCCCGTATTTGCAGCAAAACATAAATAATGTATGGAAACAGAACATTTCACGTATAGATCTATACAACACACAAACCCAGCAGTACAGGTATAGATCAACTGGAAATCACATGGAAACCCCCCAAACAACACGTGACAACTGCACTCCGGGTACTGATCAACTGAATACAACATACTAATCCTGTATTTGCAGGTATACATCGTTAATGTATGGACACATAGCACAGCAGCAGATAAGGATTAACAGAATAACACAAAATACACAGCTGTGCAGGTAGACATCGATTGGAATTCACCTAAAAAAGGGATAGATCTCCCACCCCCCTAAATTACAGGCATAAATCACAGCTTGCACACCCCCCCCAAAGTCCAGCCCTGGCATCCACACTGCCCACATAGAACCTGACCGACAAGCAAACAGGCCAGAATCAGAGTCTACATTGTACCCAAACAGCAGAGCGGATGTCCCATAAACACCCTGCTTATACCATCTTTGCCTTTTTCACTAATCAATTATACACCTAGGATTCGCACAAACAACACTTTTACAGTCACTCACTCATTCACCTTCATTCACGCAATCATTTCTTCTATCACTCTTTCACAAGAACTATTTACACATATTCATTAATGCATTCTCACAAATTCTTTCATTCTCTCACTTATTCACGCAATGCATCCGCACATTCATCCGTTCCCTCTCTCGTTCCCGCTCTTTATTTCGATATTCTTGCTACCCTCCTTTCTCCCTAGCTACCCCTTCTCCCTCCCTTATGCCCTATCTACCTCTTCCTAACTATCTACCCTCTCCACCATTTGAAGTTCAACAAATCCCGCGCTGAGATCGCGAGGCCTCCATCTCCCTGCTCGGCCGCAGCGCACACCGATTCGCTGCCGGAATATGACGGGATATTCTGACGCTCCGCGTGAAACGCAGGCACCGCGACCGGGCGAGAGGCAAGCGCGAGGCGACGCACAAATGCTGAAAACGTATTCCTCACCAACCGCTCCGGCTGCGCAAAACACTAAAAAAGGTGTTTCCATGGGGGGGGGCCCAACAAACCGTATGGGGAGCCATGGAGTCATCTAATAAATGACGATGGTTTGATACAAGACGGATGCACTTCTTAAAAAACAAATACTCGTTTTCAACATTTTGGTGACGCTGCAACACGCGGTTTTCCATGAAAACCTAGCGCTCGCTACTTTCCTTCCCCAACAGCCAAAGCGCGCTAGAACGAGCGATGCCTGACAAGGGAAGGAGCGATTTAAACAATATACTTGAGGAAAGCGTGAGGTTGTAAGGGACATAAAACGCTAAATAATAAAGAACCATCATAAATAAAGACATTGTTGGTTGAATTAATGGTCGAATTCTCCTCAGAAAACGTTATTTCCTTTATTAAGATTATGCGCATAATCGAGACAAGGCACACAACACACAAAAGTCCAAGCGTTGTCTAATTACACATTTGGATTACATGGTTTATATAACTTCTTATACTTCTTATCTGCTTCTAATAGCATGCATCATTCTGATTGGTTACTTTTTAAGCAGGTTACGCCTCTTAGTAGATATGTTGGCGCAACTCGTGATATCTCATAGACTAGACATTTTCTACTGTCTGTCAGCAATAATATTTATGATTACATAAACAGACACACGCACTGAATTTTTTGGATGAATCAGGCCGTGGCTTTTATTTAGTTTCACCGATATAACGGCACCCGTAAACCGTAACTTAAACTCTGTAACCGTATAATATAAATAAACACAAGCCCTTGGCATAAGCCCAGAGCACCATATAAACCCTTTAACCTTGCCAACCGCCCTGAAAGCCAGCCAGCATATCAATACTTACCACTGATAAAAGCCACGGAAACAAATACAAATATTTAAACATAAATATAAGGGGTGGTGGGAGGGCACATCTTCATCAACTCTTCCGTGTTGATTCCTCGGCTCACCGCCTCGCTACCGCTCACCAGACTCTACGGTCGGCGCAGTCATCGCTCGGTGGATCGCCAGGTAAGTGATAAAGCCCCTCAGAACGCACCTATTTATAGGTGCAATTCCCGCCCTTTATCGCAGCGCGAGGCACCCGCGTAGGCACCACGAGCCTAACCTGCCCATACACCGTATTAACCCTAACTTGTCCCCACAACCTCATGTGAGCCTGCCCTATTTGTTCAGGCTTTATCATTAAATGCTCCCATCATTACAGATAACACTCCCCCCACGTTCACTAAACAAAAGCTTTGCCTCCCGCCGACTCGTAAGCCAGGACGTAACACGCATCGCCGGAACCGGTGCGCGAAAGCTCAACAAGCAAACTCATGAAGCTTCACTCAACGTACTGGGTAAGCTTCTTCTGCAAGGCGGACCGCTTTCTCTAATCAATGGGTGAGATCCATTGACTGTCACCTCATTCCCTGACCTATGCTCTAATACCATTACCGCTCAATTCTTCTGGCGGGAGAAACGCACCGAAGTTGGATTGTTATGGTGTAATACCTAAGGAACGTCAGGTCCTTCGTAGTCCATTCAAACCTAGGCTAAGTCTATAGTAACCAGCACAAGATTTGGCGCGCTCCTCTCGGGAGGTTTTATCCCATTTTCTAAGAAACGCAAGGGATTATTTTAGCCGCTCGTTTATCACTTCGTAGCTGATGAATTACATTACAGGTTCCTTTCCTTACTCGCACGACAGAGAGTCTCACGCTCATCGCCCACAAACAAGATCGTCTCTGGGCGCTTCCTCGGATCGACTCCTTGGAGATTCTCCTCCAAAGGTTCTCCGACGGTCCGCCCGACGTCTCTCACCTCCCGACTTCCACCCTGAGAAAACACTGAACATCGCAACCCAACAGAGCAGAAAAGGCATTCTCTCTGTTTGGCGCGTAAACGCAAAGAAACGGTGTAAATGGAAACATTGCCTGTTTGCGCCCCCGTCTGATTAATGATACGTTAACGGGCGCACCGAGGCGGCTTTCGACACACTTTGGAGATTCTGTTAATATGTAAATATATCATAGATCCGCACTGTGAGCTGAATAAATAAAACTCTAAATAAAACATAAATACAGAAATTCATTAGGGCAGCAGCCGGTTAACCCCTTAATGACAAAGCCTGTACATGGCTCAAAATGCAAGCAAGCTTGTTCCAAGTGAGGCCGACACAGATATAGCACACCTAGCTCCGCCTTTGTTAGTCACGCACCAATCCAGGCACAGACAGGTGTCGCCATTGTCTAATGTGTCGCACCTGCAACCAATCGAGTCAGGCCTACACCCGCCACACTTAAAGCGACTACGCGCACCCACACGTCCGACGACATCTCCCTTTAACCCTTTCCACACTCAATGCTTCTTCTGTGGAATAGGAAACAATGACTACTCTGAAACGCACACCTTACAAGAACACAACCCGGCCGATTACTCGTAACTATGCGACATCATTGCGTGAGCACGCAGTCAGTGGAGCCGACTCCATTAATGAATCGATTCCCCGTGTCACGTCTCCGCCTAACCGGGTCGCTCTATCTCTACAAGACCACATGTACCACATAGATTATCATCACGAATACACATCATCAATCATGACGACATCATCATCACATGCTAGACGACGACACCAGTGTGTTGTTTGTCTGTCACTTAAATACATCCACAGAGTCTAGAAATATAGCAACAGTCAATTGCTCATCGCTGGCTCCAAATCATCACATCAAAGACATCATTACTGTTTGTTTGTTTTGAAATCAACTCAATAAAATCTCATTCTTTCTACTGGAGTGTACGCTCGTTTCCATGGGATATCATCAATCATTCATCATCATCATCATCTCCTGCTTATACATTACTAGTAGAAGGTCAACAATCAACTGCTCTATATAACAACATCTCGCCCGTCAATCATCACCCGATCAGCGGTCTCTTCCTTACACATTTACTTCACCTTGACAATGGATGAAACACCAAGAAAGTGTGCATGACCACTATCTCAACATTGCACACGCACACACACTCACACACACACGCACACACACTGCTGAGGCATCCATTCGGCTCACACACGGAAAACACTGACTCAGCCACCGCTTACTTAAGAGTCAATCCCGTGTCTGAAGCAGCAACCATAAGATTTTCCCCATCTTTGTCCTTGACTTTCTATCCTTTAAAGAGTTCTCGGCATTCACTTTAGAACCTTAAGCTACTCACAGACGCCGCATTTCTCACACTTCATTATTGTGTCTGCCGTCTATGAAAATGTTCTGCTCGCAACCCTAAAAGAATACAATCTATCTGTGGTTTCAATGGGTACAGCCTGAAGTATTATTAGCAAAGGCACCCGACTCTACGCAGCCATGCTTTACGCTTCCAAACTGTACACATTCTTTACCTTTGTAAGATACTAGAGTCTAATCAGGAGGAATTGAATTGATGATATAGAATAACTCACCGAGAGAGAGTTGTAGTTGGTTTTCTTTGTTTCTAACATTTTCAGCCAGTTGATGATGATGATGATGATGATATGGGTAGTAGAGGCATTCTTAAACAAACAAACACTCCTCCTCTACAGACCCCCAGATAACCCCAAACGCTTGCTTTTCCCTCCCGTCTCTCCTCATGGGATTCTGGATAGGCGCAATAACAGTAAAGTCAACAGCAATCAATCGCCTTTTACCTCCGCATCCACTTTAAACGGATCCCTTGAGAAGAATCGCCCGCTGGACGGGACGGCCTTTACGCAAAACTCCTCCTCGGGTCAAATGTACA
The DNA here is from genome assembly GCA_009364415.1 of Spea multiplicata. Lineage (NCBI taxonomy): Eukaryota > Metazoa > Chordata > Amphibia > Anura > Pelobatidae > Spea > Spea multiplicata. The sequence goes on from VKOC01049196.1 coordinate 8,831, forward strand.
GCAGCCTCGTCACCGCTCGCGGACAGCCGCTTCGTCCTTAATAGCTGGCGCTGGGAAGATAAACATCAAATACTGTTACATACACGATGCTGGGTAAAGCTCACGGAAAACCCTTCTTCCACTCAAATCCCTGGAGATTTCACAGAGAACAACAACAACAACAACAACAAGCAGCCTTCTGGCTTATCTGGTGTCTGTAGATGATGCGTGTTTAATAAATGCTCCTTCGTACCCCGGAATTTCACGTGGAAGACTTTCCCCATCACCTTCTTTACCTCCCTCCATGACATCATCTGTACAGACAGTTGTTTGTTAAAGAAGAAATATATCTAAAGGACTAAAGTAGTTGTTGTTGTTGTTGTTGTTGTTGTTAACATTTTTACAGACCGCAACTCAATCGATTAACTGCCTTCACCGTCTGTAGACTTCTTATGCGATAACATTTGCTTTGGGTTTTTGAATGCTGGTAGATTAGAATGACACAAACTTGTGCCGTTCGTTGTCTTACCGTATGAAAAGCTAAACTGCATTCGGTGGAAATTGACCGCTTTCTCTGTTCGTGACGTTATGTCCCCATACTGGAATGTATCTTATAAACTAACTAGAATTCCCGAAAGCAAAATCGACTTCTTCCATCGTCACAGCCGTGCCTGCAACAAAGGTGACAGAAAGCTTGCATCGAGTAGCATTATCTTTTATTTATATAGCGCCAACAGTTTACGCAGCACTTAATACAATACATAAATTCAAGGGATCTGACAAGACGTGAATTAACAGACTAAGACAAACCGATACATTTGGTGCAGAGAGCCCGGCTCGCAAGCTTCCAATCTAGATGGAAAATGGGGTGACATAAGACATAGAGAAAGGGTGAGAGGTAGTGTGGGGGTATCAGTGACAGGGTGAGAGGTAGTGTGGGGGCGTATTCATGTGACGGGGTGAGAGGTAGTTGTGGGGGTATCAGTGACGGGGTGAGAGGTAGTGTGGGGTATCAGTACGGGTGAGAGGTAGGTGTGGGGTATCCAGGTGACGGGGTGAGAGGTAGTGTGGGGGGTATTAGTGCGGGTGAGAGGTAGTGTGGGGTAATCAGTGGACGGGTGAGAGTAGTGTGGGGGTATCAGTGGACGGGGTTGAGAGGTAGTGTGAGGGGTATCCAGTGACGCGGTGAGAGTAGTGTGGGGTATCAGTTGAGGGTGTGAGAGGTAGGGGGGTATTAGGACGGGGAGAGGAGTGTGGGAGATCAGGGATCGGTGAGTAGTGTGCGGGGATCCGTGATGGGGTGAGAGGTAGCTTGGGGGACAGGACGGGGATGAGGTAGTGGGGGGGTATCAGTGACGGGTGAGCAGGTAGTGTGGCGGTTGAATCGATGACAAGGATGTTCTAGCAGCTAAGATGGCGCGGCTTCCCTGAAAAAGTGGGTTTTTAGATGTTTCTTCAATGTCGGGAGGGAGGGTGAATGCTGAAGGTTCCTTGGAGTAGATTCCAGAGATATGGGGGCAGCTCGAGTGAAATCTTGTAGACGGGAAAAGGAAGAGGTGACGAGTGAGGAGGAGGAGGAAGAGAGCCTTAGCCCACGGGAGGAAGGTAGGGATCGAGTATTTGCTAATGAGGTCAGAAATGGACGGAGGAGCGGTATTACGGGGGGGGCCTTATACGTCACTACCAGGATCTTAAACGTAATTCGAAATGTAATCAGGAGCCGGCAGAAGAGGAGCGACGTGCGAGGAAGATGAGCCTAGCAGCGGCGTTTAGGACAGACTGTAGAGGAGAGAGTCAAGACAGCGGAGCGCCAACCAGAAGAGTGTTGCGGTACTCAAGACGGGAAATGATAAGTGAATGAAGCAGAGTTCTTGTGGATTCTCGGGTGAGGAATGGACGGATACGAGAGATGTTTTTTAGCTGCAGGCGGCAGGATCTGGCGAGGGACTGAATGTGAGGGATGAAGGAGAGATTGGAGTCAAGGATAACCCCGAGGCGTCGGGCCTGGTTAGTAGGAGAGATAGTGGTGTTGTTAATGGCGATAGAGAATTCAGGTAGTGGAGCGGAGATGGAGGGAGGAAAGATAATGGGTTCCGTTGTTTTAGAAACGTTACGTTTCAGGTAGCGTTGTGACATCCATGATGAAATAGCAGACAAGCAATTGCTAATACGGGACGTGAGACATGGAGAGAGATCAGGAGAAGACAGGTAGATTTGGGGATCTGCATAGAGAAGATACCGGAGGCCAAATAAGACGATTACTTTGCAAAGAGAGGAAGTATAAAGAGAGAACAGCAGAGGGCCGAGGACCGAACCTCGGGGGACGCCAACCGAAAGCGGAAGGGGCGACGACGTCTCGCCAGAGAAGTTGACAGCGAAGGAACGGAACGAGGAGATCCAGGAGAGAGCTGGATCTCGAATGCCTATAGAAGCGAGCAACTCAAAAAGAAGGTGCCGATCAACGGTATCGAAAGCAGCAGAGAGATCCGGTAGGATTAGGATAGAGCAGTGACCTTTAGCTTTGGCAGAGAGCGAGGCATTGGAGACTTTTGTTAGAGCCGTTTCAGTAGAGCGAAGGGGTTTGAGGGTCGAGGAGGGAATTAGAGGAGAGGAAGTTAGCGAGGCGATTGGACAGAATCCATTCAAGCAGCTTAGAGGTAAAAGGAAGCAGAGAGATAGATAGGGCGGTAGTTGATCACACAGACGGGATCTGAGGAAGGATTCTTTAGAATCGGTGTGATTAGCGCGTGCTTGAAGGCAGATGGTACAGATCCAGATGATAGAGAAAGATTAAATAGGTGGGTAAGCGATGGACCGAGGGATGGACATAGAGACTTTCTGAGGTGTTAAGGGATGGGGTCAAGGGGACAGCTTGTTGGGTGAGAGGAAGAAAAGAGCGGCTCTCTCCTCTTCGGTTGTAGGGGAAAAGGCAGTTAGTATAGTAGGAGTGGAGAGGGTGGTGGTGAGTGGTGTAGGAGTATAGTGGAGAGAGTGGTGGTGAGTGGTGTAGGAGTATAGTGGAAAGTGGCGGTGGCGGCGTAAGAAGGTAGTAAGGAAGAGGTCTTTTCTAATAGTCGATCTTCTCTTTGAAGTGGAGTAGCAAGTCTTGAGCAGTAGAGGTTTGTGGTGTGGAGGGACAGAGAAGGGAGTTGAAAGTAGAAAACAGGCGTCGTGGGTTGGAACAAAGAGAGGATACGAGAGTGGACAAGTAGAGCCGTTTGCCAACAGAGAGAGGGCCGAGTTGTAGGTGTGAAGCATGAATTTATAACAAGTAAAGTCTTCGCTGGATTTTGATTATCTGAAGTAGAGATCAGCTGTGCGGCAGCGCTTCTGAAGATACCGCGTGGTTTCGTTACGCCGTGGTTGGCGTTTAAATCGTCCGAGGTCACTTGTAGTAATCGGAGCTACCGTGTCGAGGGATGAAGCGAGTGCGTTGTTGGAAAAAGAGGCTGCTGTGTCTGGGCAGGAAAGGGTTAACAGGGAAGGTAAGAGAGGTTCGAGTGAGGCTGACAGTTGAGTGATGGTATTTTCTAGTAACGGCCTACAGATACGAGGCGAGCGCCGTAAGTTTGTCTCGTTAGGGGTTAGCACTGGAGAAAAAGATAGAAGGCGGCGGTCAGACAGAGGGAAGGAGAAGATGGAGAAATCTGAAAGAGAGCGCGATCTCGAGAAAACCAGATCCAGCGAGTGTCCCTCGGTGTGCGTAGGGGAATTAGTCCATCGAGAGAGACCAGAGGAAGATGTCAGGGACAGGAGTTTGGAGCTAGCAGAGTCGTTAGATAGATCCAAAGGGATGTTAAAGTCGCCCAGAATAAGACAGGGGATGTTAGGAGACAGGAAGAAAGGGAGCCGGGCAGAAAGGTGGTCAAAGAACTGCGAGGTAGGGCCTGGAGGGCGATATATGAGGAGAGAGTGGAGAGAAAAGACGGATTGTGTGAGCTTCAAAGGAACAGAATGAGAGGGAGGGAGGGCTTGGAATATTCTGGAA
>VKOC01049202.1:0-11683 GCA_009364415.1 Spea multiplicata
TATATATATATACTTACAGTTAGATGAGTGTCACAGCCATGTGGTTCTGGCCTGGAGAAGGAAGGGGCGGGGCCAGTTGTCACAGTGATTACAGGGAGGGGGAGTAAGTAGGAGCTGCTGCTGTGAGACGGTGAGTCAGTGAAACGGATTATATAATGAGGGGGATTTTTCAGAGCGTTTGCTCTGAAAAAACCCTCATTTTATAATCGATAATAATCGATTCAGCTAATCGATAATGAAATTCGTTGCCAACGAATTTCATTATCGATTATTATCGATTTTATCGATTAGTTGTTGCAGCCCTATTGTAGACCATTCACCGAGTTGAGGTGGTAGGTATAGGCGAGAGGTTCCAGTCCGCCAGAAGCCGCTGACCTTCAGGAGTGTGTATCACTTGCAAGACGCCGTTTCGATGGATGAGCAGTTTAGTGGGGAAGCCCCATCTATAGTTGATATTATGGTGTCTCAGGGTTGAGGTAACTGATTGAAACGATCGTCTCTGGTTGAGGGTTAGAGCAGACAGGTCAGCAAAAATGGATAAACCCTTGAAAGCCTCAGGGACAGCAGTAGAGGCACGGGCGGCCAGCATAATCTTTTCCTTGGTTCTAAAAACAATGGACCCGCATAATGACATCCCTAGAAGTAGATGGAGAGAGATGTTTGGGCAAGTGATGAGCCCGGTCTAAGGTGACATCTAGATCGGATAATTCAGGAACCAGGGCCCTCAATTAGCCTGTTAAGAAATCTGGAAGCTGTTGAAGTGTCACAGATTCAGCAATACCTCGTACTCTAACGTTGTTGCGCCGGCTTCTGTCCTCCAGACCAGCTAGTTTAAGAGCATCATGGTCTTCTTCCAAGGCATTAAAGCTGTCCACCAGGTCATTATGTGCACTGCTGAAGTCCTCTATTTTATTTTCCAGGTGGGAAGTCCTCTCACCTAAATTTTGTATGTCAGTTTTGATTTCCTTAGCCAATTCTTTCAGGTCAAGTTGTAAGGAATTATGTAAGTCTTGCAGCATAAATTTAATAAATTTTTCTGTAATTTGGAGACTTACTTCAGGATCTTCAGTATGGGTATCAGAGACCGGTGACGCTTCTTCAGAGCTAGGCAGTTCCCTCATCTTCTCCGCCATCTTGCGTCGTGGAGTGAAGAAGCCGTTTTGTTTTTCTTGCCGGTCCTGCTTCCTCGTGGCTCTGGATGTCATCCATTTCATGAAACGAGCGTTTGGCAGCGAAAGAAGCCGCTTAGTGATCACGGAGACGACGGAGCTCTAAAAACGTGCGACCATCTTCAAGCTTTATAAAGCGACGACAGATTCCACAGCTCTGTGCAGGATGAAAATTTTATAGATAACGACAAGTACAATACAGCAATTGACATAGAGATACAAGAAGAATGAAGGGCCCTTTCCCGCAAGAACTTACAATCTAGGTGGATGAGAATTCAGAGATCAGCCTCTCCAAGGAACACAACTTATCCTCTACAAACATGTATGTAGGTCGTGTGTAGGTAGTGTGTACCGTACTCTGACACCCAACTACCACCTAGGCCCACCAAATAAGGACACGGAGACTGAATTGGATAAAACAGGCCACAGCACACTTTATTAACAAAACATCAACAACAACACCGCAACATAAACACACAATAAACAATCAACAAAAGTATAAATACCAATATACAAATATTCATAAACAACATGCTAAACTTCAAACATATCCAACACAGAAAATAACCCCGTCCTTGTCAGCCACTCACCACCGTACAGTCACAGGTACTCACCTTCCCCTTCGTCCAAACAAACATGACAGCTAACTTCCGCTGTCCCAAAACCAATGCTAACCACCAGCAGACCATAAGCTTGGAGGGCACTTCCAATAAAACACCAGAGGTCGGGGAGGATTGAGCCTTCTTTCACCAGCATCCAGAACGCCATAAATTACCAAAACTAGACTGGCAAGGACACACTACCCGCCTGCTGTGACCAAAGAATAGAAGATTAGTACATAAAATTAAGGAGGGAGAGTGGGAAGCAGGTAAGCCTGTCAGCCGTTCTGCCAAAAGTGACACTGACCAGGGTCACCCAGAGGGCACCCTTTTTCCCCTAGGGACCACCGCCCCTCACATTTACATATCCCAATCAAAAAGCACCCCTATCAAAGGCACTCACCCACACATACATGCTCCCTGTCCATTTAGCTACGCTAATTCCCAGGGGCTGCCATTGTCGGAGATGCATACCAGGTATTAACATTTCTAAAATATAAAAGTTTTGGTTTTGTAAAATGGCCAAGAGAGCATAGCCATCGAGATTTCAGTGTGTGGGATGTAGTGGGAGTAGATCAGGAAAGTGGGGCTGCAATCTCTTTTTCAACCATAGCAATTGGCCACTGTAATGCAGTATATGTAATTATCTTCTTGCTATACCCATAAAGAGGAGTCACGTGAGTCATGTGAGAGAATATTTACCTCTAATCTTAATAAAGTCTATGAAAGTGTTCCGGATTTGAAGTAAGAGAGTGAAAGGAAGTTTTATTGGAACTGCACACATCACGTATAATAATTTAGGAAGTGCTGACGTTTTTAGAGTTGTGATTCTTTCAAGCCACAAGAGTTCAAATTGTTCAATCTAAAAATCTCAGATTTAACTTGTTTACCATTTTAGGGGAGCAAGGCAGGTATGTTAGGTAATCAAATCCCCACTCAAAGTTGTAAGCAGTGGTTAAGGAGATAACCAATGAGCGGTCTAGGTGTAGACCCATTGCTTGGGTTTTGGATATATTAAATTTATAGCATGACAGGAGGCTCATATTTTGCATATCTTCCTTTACTTAGACCTCACAGCAGCAAAGGAGAAAAAAAACAATGTAAACCAATCAGAGACAGCCTTAGCATATATAAGTCCCATTCAGCAAGACTGCCTCCTCTTCCTTTGCTGCTCCTCACGCAGGTCAGTCACATTTCTCCTATTTGTCTAGTGGGTGATTTTTTCATGCTCTTTTAGACTTCTGAGATATTTGCTACCCACTTTTTTCATGCCACTGATATTATGTTATTATTAAAATTATTGTTATTTATTTGTAGATCTGTGTCTAAACATGTGTTTCGTTTATAGCTTTCTCCCTCCCATATAGCATTTTCCCCCTTAGATTACCTTCATTTTTTATTCCTCTGTCTTCCCTGCGTATGTCCAGGGCTCTCAGCTCTGTCACTGACGTTTTTCTCTGTCTCCGGTCACCATCTTGGATCTCGCGGCCGCCATCTTTAATCTCACGATTTTTCGCAGCCCTCTTGGATGCCCTGAGTTGTAAAAAACTGTCCATTTTTTACAGGTTTTCAATTTTGTTTTGCCGTTTTTGGTCTTAGCATTTGGGGTTGGGAGAGCACTAGCTTTCCCATCAAGTTGATGTTTGCCGCCTATCTTGTTACTTTGCTCATTTTCGGAACTTGCGGCAGCTATCTTGGTAGGGGCATAGTGCTTTTTCTATAAATACGTTTTTCTTTCTCGTGTTTGTTGTGGTGTTTTAGTGTTTGTGGTCTCATAGCTACACATAGTCTCTATTCCAGGTGAGCCCTGAGATTAATCTGTATCATTACTTCCCTAAATCCTTCTCCTGTGAGTGAGCCTCACAACTTTAACCCCTACTTTCAGATTTGGGAATTTATATCATTATCCCTATACATTTATTCTTGCCTCTATATTATATTTGAAGAATCCATCATGGCTGATACAGCTTCTGGCTCTAATGCTCCCCTTGCTGATATCCAAGCCTGGATTTAGGTAGCAATTAAAGAGGGTCTGGTCAATTTAACCCCGGCCCAGCTGGCATCCTCCATCCCTCAGGTCTCTTAGTCTCAGCCTTCAGGCTCTGATTCAGAGAGCTCTGCAGGGTCCCCACCTCCCACGAGACCTTGGAAAGGGTCTAGCGCTCAAGCCAATTAAAGGAAAAGTCCGGCTAAATTTGCCAAACGCTACGCAGATTATGCTTCGGCAGGACCTTCCACGTTAGCAAACCCTTCGGGGGATGCACCTGATTATACACTCTCTCGGGAGATGTCCGTGATTATTCCTCTGACGAGGACTCAAATTTTCAGTTGACTCAGGAACTTGGTTCAGGTGAGCCCTTAACCTGTTCATAGGCTGCATTACAATGCACAGACCCATCTGAAGCGGACCTAGTTTACACCCCTCAGGGTGAAACCCCTTTTTGACCCCTGTTTTATTCGCCACCCTAGGTCGGCTGACTGGACACCACCAGACCATACAGCCCGCTATTTGCAGGTGTCTCTGGCACCTCTGGTCCTATGACTCCGATTTTTGTGCTGGCTGACGAGGTAACAGCCCAAAATTCCCCCCTTGACCCAGGACTAACCAAAGATTGGGCGCAGCGGGGGTTATGCCTGTTAGGCAATTTCAGCTGAACGCCGCAAGGCAGCGCTGCTTAGAATTGACCCCCTGCTGGTGTATATGGCTGATAAAGAACTTGGTCCCAAAGCCGATGGCAAATTATTTGGGGATCCCTTTATCTCTAAGTTATGCAAACATGCGAGTAATTACTAGACTTGCACATTCGTCTTCGGGCGAACATGGAAACGAGCACGAAGAGGCCGGTTTTTTGTTCGTTCCGAAGACATGCCAAAGAGAATGCCGGCAAAGCATAGGCGAAGATTCTTCGTGATCGTCTTCGTTTTTGCCGCGCAACTGCCAAAATTTCAAACAGGAGTGAGCTGATCCTTGTCTGTCCAATCAGCTCGATCGTGTGACGTCACGCTAAGGTTCTCATCCAATACCTGTGCTGCTGTTTTTTGAATTCTGAAATCGCCTTTATAAGACCAGAGCTTGCCTGAGAGAACCATTCATTTTTCGCTGTGACTGCTTTGGCAACACCGCTATGCTGCATCCGAGCGTTACAAAGAGAGATAGTTCTGTTCTGTGTGAGACTGGTAAGCCTCAGCCTGCCATTTCTGACAGTGTACTGTGTTCAGTTCTACTTAATTAATAATTGTATTAATTTAGTCATTTTTTAATTTAATTTTTTTCCCAGTGCTTCTGTGATCTGTCTGTCATCAACTGTGTAGTGTTGTTGAGTTGACAGTGCACCAAATGTCTCACTGGCACTGGGGTGCCCTTGCCCTGGGCTGGCACTGCCTATTGCCTGTCCTGTCTTCACTTAGGTAAATTAAATAGAATTTATAAATAATAATTTAATAGAATATATAATAATAATACATTATAATATTATATGAATTTGTCAGCCATATTATATATATATACTATAGTATACTAGTATACTAATATTATATAAATATATTATACATATATATATATTGTGACAGAAAGGCCGGTACAGTAGTGGATGGGCGGTATATACGCCCTACTTTGGCTAATTTTGTGTGTCCTTATATGTAAAATTAAAGCCCCAGGGAAGTGACTTGTAAATTGTGTAATGGGTCCCTGGGGTGGAGTATCCAGAAGAGCAGGGTGGGCTGGTGCTCCAACAGCTTTTAAAATCCAGACCAGGATTTACAGGTGACAAAGTATAGCTCACCTGGTCTAATCAGGAGTGTTTAAAAAGCCCAGCTTGGTTCAATTCACTCTCTCTTCTTATTGCCAGCCAGGAGAGCTGCTGGACTGATTTTGTTTGTTTGGTGTGTTTTGATTTGAAGAAAATGAATATTTAAATTCTATCTGGATCTGGAATTGGCTTTTTACCCTAGAAGACAAGTGACTCTGAAAGATCTCTGACTAACTCCTTGTGTTTCAAAGGACGTTCAGTTACAATTGGTGGGGTATGCGGGTATCACTTATGTGTCTGTGGGTATAAAGCTACCTGAAACGTACCATGGAGGAAGTTATTAAAGCACTGATCCAGTCTACTTCTGCACAGCAGGAAGCTAATAGGAGAGCTGCACAAAATAGTGCAGCCCTACAGCAGCTGGTGCTGGCTCAAGCAGAGAATGCTATGGTAATGGCCAAAGCACAGAAGGAAAGCACTGATACCTTGGTGCAGCAGATTGTTATGACACAAGCTGAGGCATTCAGAGTGACCCGTGAGGAACAGCAAACCGCTACCCATGCGCTACAGCAGGAGATTCACGCTTTGTCTGAAAAGCTGAACTGGGACTCTGAAGGGACCTATCAAGGACCCAAGGTGATTCGGGCAAGTCACTATCTTCAAAAGATGACTGCAGTAGATGACACTGAGGCATATCTTCTGGCTTTTGAACGCACAGCGGCGAGAGAAGGATGGCCGGCAGCTGAGTGGGCAAGTATACTGGCACCGTTCCTGAGTGGAGAACCCCAGAAGGCCTACTATGACTTGGAGCCAGCACAAGCCAGTGACTACAGCAAGTTGAAGGATGAAATCCTGGCAAGGCTTGGAGTAACCTCAGCAGTACGTGCACAAAGGTTCCATTCATGGTCATATTCCTCTGACAAAGCTGCAAGATCACAAATGTTTGACCTAATACATTTGGCCAGGAAGTGGTTACAGCCTGAGGTCAACTCAGCTAGCCACATTGTGGAACTCTTAGTAATGGACCGGTTTTTGCGGGGCTTGCCTCCAACTCTGCGTAGATGGGTTAGTCAAAGTGACCCTCAGACAGCAGACCAATTAATTGCTTTGGTGGAGAGGTATGTAGCTGCAGGAGAACTTGCACGTCCTGTTTCAACTGAGCAATCCCGCAATCAGAAGATCCAAGATCCTGGGAAAGCTGGTAAGACTGTTCATGATTTAAGGGGCACTGAAGAACGGCAGGTATATGCACAAGACACCAGAGACGCTATTCCAGGAGTCAGAGCCGCATTCAGACATAACAAACCTGGGAAAAGAACTAATTGGGGATATGACTATGTTATCAAATGTTATAAATGTAACGAGGTTGGTCATACAGCCAAGGACTGCCCACTCAACGACGAACGTATGGAATGCAATATGGGGGAAAATCCATGTTCTCTTTATCAATGTGTTGGTTCTGCTAATAATGATAATTCTCATTGGTGTTATGTGAATGTAAATGGGAAAATGTCTAGAGCACTGCTAGATTCAGGGAGCATGGTCACTTTAGTAGCCGAGTCGGTAATACCTGAGGTAGAAACAGATCATGTACATAAAATGGGAATTATCTGTGTACACGGTGACAAGCGAGAATATCCCACTGCTGAGGTACAAATTGAAACTGAGTATGGTAATATAAAATATAGAGTAGGTGTAATGCCCAGTTTAGCACATGATGTGGTGATTGGACGAGACTTCCCCAACTTTCTCCAGCTGTGGGGATCCACAGAAAGCTCAGGCCATACCTCATTAGGAAGCAGTCAAACTGGTGAAGGTTATATGTTTCCCTTTTCTGATGTTGATTTGGAAGACAATCTGGATGACATGAGACAAAATAAATGTAAAGCTATCCACCCTTTACCTGTGTTAGTAGGTGATAATACTGTTGGAAACAGAGAGGAGGCTGGTACTAGCGCAGAGAAGGAGGATGATTTCCCAGAGTTAGGGATCAGTCCGGTTAATTTTAAACGTGCTCAATGGGAAGATCCTACATTAGTTGCTGCTAGAAATAATATTCAAGTCACAAATGGAGTTGTTAATCAGCCAGAAAATAGATTGCCCAATCCCTACTTTGAAGTAATCAATGATCTGATATATAGAGTAGAAAGAAAGGGTGTAGATACCACTAAACAGTTATTGGTTCCCCAGGCTTTCCGAAAAATTGTACTTAGTCTTGGACATAGCCACATTTTGGGTGGACACCTGGGAGTAGAAAAAACACGAGAGAGAATTCTTAGACGGTTTTACTGGCCTGGGGTATTTGCTGCAGTAACAAACTATTGTTCCTCTTGTCCTGAGTGCCAACTCAGAGCCCCTTTCAAGGCTTTTCGTAGCCCACTGATACCTCTACCTATAATTGACATACCCTTTGAAAGGATTGCTATGGACTTAGTGGGGCCATTGGTAAAATCAGCTAGGGGACACCAATATATTTTGGTTGTTATGGACTATGCAACTCGTTATCCCGAAGCAGTTCCCCTACGTAATATGTCTGCAAAGTATATAGCAAAAGAGCTCATGTTAATGTTTAGTAGAGTGGGTATTCCTAAAGAGATACTAACGGATCAAGGAACCCCGTTTATGTCCAAAGTCATGAAAGAGTTGTGCAAATTCCTTCAAGTGAAGCATATTAGGACCTTAGTTTACCATCCCCAGACTGACGGTTTAGTCGAGAGGTTTAATAAAACACTAAAAAGTATGCTACGAAAAGTGGTAGACACTGATGGCAAAAATTGGGACTTTTTGTTACCATACCTAATGTTCTCCATTAGGGAAGTTCCCCAATCTTCCACTGGCTTCTCACCCTTTGAGTTATTATATGGGAGACATCCTCGTGGGTTGTTAGACATAGCTAAAGAGACATGGGAGCAGGAAACCACACCTTACCGAAGTGTGATTGAGCATATAGCACAGATGCAGGACCGAATGGCAGCCGTCATGCCTGTAGTCAGAGAACATATGCAGGAAGCACAGAAAAATTGCTATAATCGTAATTCTAGGATCAGGGTATTCCAACCTGGGGATAGAGTACTAGTGCTGGTTCCTACAGTGGAGAATAAGTTTCTTGCAACTTGGCATGGCCCCTATGAGATCATTGAAAAGGTGGGAGAGGTTAACTATAAAGTAAGGCAGCCAGGTAGGAGAAAACCTGAGCAGCTCTATCATATCAATTTGTTAAAACCTTGGAAAGATAGGGAAGTCTTAACGGCTTTGAAGCCCCCAGAGCCTCCCATCACTGATCCTGAGGTAAATATTCCAGAGACGCTCTCAAGGCATCAGAAACAAGAAGTCAGAGATTTTGTCAGGAGAAACAGGGACATTTTCTCTGCAGTTCCAGGAAGAACTAGTATCATCAAACATGATGTAATAACAGAACCCGGGAAAAAGGTAAACTTAAAACCATACAGAATTCCCGAAGCTTGGAGGAGAGCTATAACCTTGGAGGTGGAAAAAATGTTAAAGCTGGGGGTAATTGAAGAATCACATAGTGAATGGAACAGTCCTATTGTGCTGGTTCCAAAACCTGACGGCACTATAAGATTCTGTAATGACTATCGTAAGTTAAATTGCATTTCAAAATTTGACACATATCCGATGCCGCGCGTTGATGAATTGATAGAAAGGCTGGGGAAGGCTCGTTACCTGACGACCCTAGACTTAACAAAAGGATACTGGCAGGTCCCACTCACTGAACAGGCAAAGGAAAAAACTGCTTTTTCAACACCAAATGGTCTTTTTCAATATACTGTATTACCATTTGGGTTACATGGGGCCCCTGCCACTTTTCAGAGGATGATGGATAAGATTCTAAGGCCTCATGTCCGTTATGCTGCAGCATACCTCGATGATGTTGTTATCCATAGTACAGACTGGGAATCTCATCTCCCTAAAGTTCAAGCTGTACTTAATTCTATTCGCTCTGCTGGCTTAACTGCCAATCCTGCCAAGTGCACTATTGGCCTTGAAGAGGCAAAGTACTTGGGCTATTCAATAGGGAGAGGGTTGGTAAAGCCGCAGTTGGCAAAAGTAGAATCTATACAAAATTGGCCTCGACCACTCACAAAAAAGCAAGTGAGGGCATTTTTAGGGTTAACTAGTTATTATAGAAGGTTCATTCGTGATTTTGCTACTATTGCAGCCCCTTTAACTGACCTTACAAAAGCAAGATCCCCAGTTTCTGTTAAGTGGTCTCCAGAAGCCGATCAAGCTTTTAATACTTTAAAAGGAGCTCTCTGTGCTCAGCCGATCTTGGTAACTCCAGACTTTTCTAGAGAATTTATGGTACAAACTGATGCTTCTGATGTTGGTTTGGGGGCTGTCCTTTCCCAAGAGTACCAAGGTGAAGAACACCCTGTTTTTTATTTGAGCAGAAAACTAAACCCACAAGAGAAGAATTACTCCATAGTAGAGAAGGAGTGTCTCGCGATTAAGTGGGCTTTAGAGGCTCTTAGGTACTATCTTCTTGGGAGGAAATTTAGGTTAATTACCGACCATGCTCCTCTAACATGGATGTCTCAAAATAAAGAAACAAATGCAAGGGTGACCAGGTGGTTCCTCAGTTTACAACCCTTCAATTTTACTGTGGAACACAGAGCAGGTCTTAAACAAGGAAATGCTGACGGGCTCTCCAGGGTACACTCCTTGATATCCATGGTCGCTCACCCCTGTAGGAATGAGCTGGGGGGGAGGATATGTGACAGAAAGGCCGGTACAGTAGTGGATGGGCGGTATATACGCCCTACTTTGGCTAATTTTGTGTGTCCTTATATGTAAAATTAAAGCCCCAGGGAAAGAGAAGCACAATAAAAACTAGACTTGTGCATTCGTCTTCGGGTGAACATGAAAACGAGCACGAAGAGGCCGTTTTTTGTTCGTTCCGAAGGAACGTAGAACAGAATACAGTGCCGGCAAACCGTAGGCGAAGACGAAGACTCACAACCACGAAGAATCGAAGATTCTTCGTGATCGTCTTCGTTTTTGCCGCGCAACCGCCAAAATTTCAAACAGGAGTGAGCTGATCCTCGTCTGTCCAATCAGTCCAATGCCTGTGCTGCTGTTTTTTGAATTCTGAAGGCGCCTTTATAAGACCAGAGCTTGCCTGAGAGATCCATTCATTTTTCGCTGTGACTGCTTTGGCAACACTGCTGTGCTGCATCCGGGCGTTACAGAGAGAGATTGTTCTGTTCTGTGTGAGACTGGTAAGCCTTAGCCTGCCATTTCTCACTGTGTACTTCATCCTCACTTCAGTGCTTCTTAATTAATATATTTAATAATAATAATTTGATTAATTTAATTTTTTTTAATTTAATTTGTCATCAACTTTAGTGTAAGTGCTGTTGAGTTGACAGTGCACCCAGTGCCTCAGTGGCACTGGGGTGCCCTTGCCCTGGGCTGGCACTAGTGCCTATTGCCTGTCCTGCTTAAATAAATTAAATAGAATTTATAAATTACAATTTAATAGAATCTATAATTTAATAGTTCATTATAATATTATATATATATATATATTTGTCAGTCATATATATATATATACTATAGTATACTAGTGTAGAGTGTACTGTAGACATTCATCTACTAGTGTCTAATTTAAAATCAGTAATATTAATTAATATAATTAATAATTGAATTCATTATAAAATTATATATGTATTTGTCAGTTATAGTTAGTAATAGTATACTAGTGTAGAGTGTACTGTAGACATTCAAGACATCTACTAGTGTCTAATCTAAAATCAGTAATATCAATAATTCTCTAATTCTTTCTTATCTTAATAGTTAATTAAATTAGCTATAAATAAAAGTAATAATCTTAATTAATTACTACTAGCGTATAGTTCAGCTAATCTTATTAGTACTGGTGCTGCAGCGCTATAGTTTGTGCTTTGTTTTAGCAACAGTAAGAGACCAAGTCAATTTTTCTTAATTAATCTTTCATTTTATTTCATTTGTTTTGCTCACCTCAGTCCATCAGTGAAGTGAACTTGTTGGGCTAGTGAGTGCAGCCGCATAAGTGCTGTGTTCTTTTTTGATCAGCAACAGTGACGTTAACTGTTTTGCAAAGATTTTCTCATTTTACAATTTATTTTAATTTTATTAAAAGTACCCTTAGTGTTTTGCTCACCTC
>VKOC01049206.1:0-12289 GCA_009364415.1 Spea multiplicata
ATGCAAGGGGCAGCTGTATACAGGTCTGCGCTTGGGGAAGCCTTCCCTATCCATCAGGTTAGTGACAATTGACGTGCCAGGACTGTCATGATTTTAAAAGGGTGCAGAAAGCGATCTACGTTCGCTTTCTGCACCCAAACGTTGTTGCTGTGATGCCTCGACCTCGAGGCATTCAGCAACGCCACGATCGGCACTAGGGGCCATGTCTGGCCCCTCCCCGGGGCATCAACGTCCGCCATAACAGAAATGTTAAAACGGCCACTGTCACGAAGGGTACAAAAAGTAAAATCAGCCTTTGTCACGAAGGGGTTAAAGACACGAGAGCGGAGAAGAAAAGGGGATGGGGGAGTAAAAGTGTGCTTGGAGGGAATTAAGTCAGTAGCCTAAGCGGTTCATAGAAAGCTTAAATGTAAGAGAAATGCCAAAAAAAAATGTGTTAAAGGGACATTAGCCATCAATGCATGTGATAACTGAGAGGTCTCTCTAACCCCTTCATGCCAAAGCCCGTACATGTACAGGCTCACAATGCATTGTTGTTATTGGGTTTAAGGACAGCCCATTGTCCTTAAGGGGTTAAATGTTTATTGTGCCCCCCCCCTCGCAGAATCCCCTTATTTGCATTTCCCCCCTCACCAGCTATTTTCTGTGCATTCTATATCTCCTGTCATGTGATATACTTACTGCCCCAGCCCCAACTCTGCGAACATTGTGTGCGCGTGTGCGAAGTGCTTCACCTGATTTCATGCAGCTAACCCGTGGAAAGTGATTGGACTGCAGTGGAGGAGAGCAGCTGCCGCTGCCCCCTAAGGTTAAGTACCCTCTTTTTTAAATCTTAATGAATGTGCCACTTTCAATCCAAGTGCCCATTTTTACTAAATGCCACTATCTGGGAGTTCACCAAGGAGGACAACAAGGAAGGACAGAGAAGACCTGGGAGACTCCCTGCAATCAATATTCCACTGAACTGTCAAGTGCTGCCTACTGCTTTTTGTGTTTTCCCCCACCTCCATTCCATTCCCATCACCATTTTCCTTCACATACCGTGTTCACAATCCTCTTGTTCCACTTTTCTCTTTCCTCTGTTGTTAGTAAAATCATTATCTCTCTCCAGCCACCTGCAACCCCACACTATGTCTGTATTGCACCATGACTACTTTCTTGTCCCCTTCTCTCATCCCAAGCACTTTTCAACGTCACCTCCTCCCTTTCCCCCACCTCCCCTCACTCCCAGCAATCTCTCTGTTCGCACAGGTCCTATTCCCACCTCCTCTCGCTTTCTCTTCTACTATTTGTTTAGCAGCTGGGAATATTTCCCCAAACCCTGGACCTCCTTAGGTGATCTCTCCCCCCATCCTCTCCCAGTCAACATTCCAGAAATCAATAATCTCCCACATACCCTGCCGCTCCTCCTTCCCCCATTTACCCTTGCGCTCTGGAATGCATGCTCTGTCTGTAACAAACAAACAGCCCTACATGATCACTTTATCTCTAGTTCCTTACACCTTCTCTCTCTAACTGAGACCTGGCTATCCCCTTCTAACACTGCCTCTCCCGTTGCTCCCTCCTATGGTGGCCTACACCTCACTCACACTCCCAGACCTGATGACAGGAAGGGTGGAGGGAGAGGGGGGTAGGCTTCATACTCTCCCCTACATGTACTTTTCAACCTATTCCCTCTGCCCCATCACTCTCTTTCTCTTCATTCGAAGTCCATGCTATCCGACTATTTCATCCCATCTCCATACGCGTTGCTGTTATATACCGCCCCTGGCCCGGCTAACATCTTTCTCAATCACTTCTCTCTTCCTCTCCTCTGATATTCCTTCTGCTGTCCTTGGGGATTTCAACATCCCAGTTGACACCTTATTGAGTCCCATGGCTTCAAAATGCCTTTCTATTACCTCCTCTTTTGATCTCCAACAACATATTAACTCCCCTACTCATGATGATGGTCACACCCTGGACCTTTTTTTCTAGCACGTGCTCTCTCTCTCTCTAACCTTTCTAATTCCCCTTTCCCCCTCTCTGACCACCACTTCCTTTCCTGCTCTCTAACCTTGCCTCCTACTCACTCCCTTGCACCCCAACCCCGCCTAACCAGAGACGTCGGCTCTATTAACCTTCAGAACTTCTTCCAAGGCTTTGTTCTAGGACCCCTTCTTTTCTCTCTTTACACTTCCTCCCTTGGCAAACTGATCTCATCCTTTGGCTTTCAATACCACCCGTATGCTGATGACACCCAGATCTATCTATCTATTATCCCCTGATCTCTCTCCCTCTGTCTTAGCTCGTGTAACTAACTGCCTTGCATCTGTCCCTTCCTGGATATCTGCACATTTTTTGAAACAGAACTTCTCATCTTCCCTCCCTCCAATGCTAAGATTCCCCCATCAATTTCCCTAGTTGCTAATGGTGCCATCATCTCCCCGTCTACTCATGCACGCTGTCTTGGTGTCACCCTTGACTCCGACCTTCCGTTCACCCCCCACATTCAGCCTGTCGTCTCCATCTTAAAAACACTGCCTGCACCCGTCCCTTCCTAACACAACATGCCGCTAAGGCTCTTGTCCATGCCCTGATCATCTCCCGTCTTACCTACTGTTATTCTGTCTGTTATAGCTGGTCTCCCTCTTAACCGTCTGACCTCTCTACAATCCACCATGAATGCTGCTGCCAGACTCATCTTCCTTTCCCGTCGCTTTACTAACGTCTCTCCCCTCTGTCAGTCTCTTCACTGGCTGCCTGTGTGATTCAGGGTTCATTTCAAAATCCTCACTCTTTCTTTCAAAGCCCTTCACAGCATTTCCCCTCCCTACATCTCCTCGCTCATCTCTAAATACACTCCATACCGGTCTCTCCGCTCATCCAACGATCTCCTTCTATCCTCTCCTCTGATTTCTAGCTCTCATGCACGCTTACGAGATTTCTCCAGGGCTGCTCCTATCCTCTTGAATGCCCTCCCCCGGTCTATCCTTCGCCCCACTGCCTTCGGTCCTTCAAAAGATCCCTCAAGGGCCGCTTCTTTAAGGACGCTTAAAATATTGCACATTAACACCGCCCATATTCCCTTAGCTCACCTCTCCTCGCAATACTTACACTAGCGGGGCTAGTCTATCCCTTACAATGGCACCTTTTAACTATTGTGTAATACACCCTCTAGATTGTAAGCTCCTTTGAGCAGGGCTCTACTCACCTGTTGTCTCTGTAAGTCAATGTGTTATGTTACATACTACTTGCTATGTCCTGTCTACCCATTGTACAGCGCTCCGGAATTTGATGGTGCTATATAAAACAGTAAATAATAATAATAGTCTGCATTTGCCTTTTTTTTTTTTTTGCCTGTGTCAGGGCGGCATTTCAGACACAAAGCTATTCTGCTGGCTGAAAAATGGTCTAATCGCTATAAGCAACCACAGCAATAATCAGCTGGATCACTCCATTGGGCTTCATGATAATAAGACTAGAGCTGCAGTTAACCTAATGAAGCTGAGGATGTTATGTATGTTATAATATAACTGATTAAGCGAAACCAGTTATCCGTTTTCATAATGTTAACCTAATGAAGCTGAGGGTGTTATGTGTAATGTATGTTATAATATAACTAATTAAGCGAAACCAGTTATCAGTTTTCATAATGTTTTCCTTTGATGCAGGAGTCTTTCTGGCATCTTTTCTTTTTTATTTGCTTTTTTCTTCATCTGAAATTTTACTGTTTTGTTGTTTGTTTGTTTTTTGCATGGGTCCTTTCTTGGAGCTTGAACACGAGAAAACATATTTGTCAATTGGCAAAAAAAGAGAGCATTCATCAAATGGTAAGCAATTAATATTTAATCAAACAAAAGACACAGGGGATGGGGAGGAAAAGCCGGCTTTGATGGGCAGTCATGTATTATAGTACCCGCACCACGCCAGAGACAGACGGGGATAAAGGACTGAAGAGCGGAGAGCATTTCTTTTGGTGAACAAAGGTGTAGGCAAAGGGCAAGCGTTGGCTTTATATTGGGTGCTGTCCGACGGTAACGCTTGCCAGCACCGCATAATGAAAATGCCTACCTGTACCCTCCTAGCGTTATAATCATTCTAAATAGAGACGGCTCTATGGTGGCCCTGGGTTGTTCCTCTCCCTACACAGATCTCCATTACTATTATTACACATTTTATCCCGTCTACACTTAAGGGACAGTCTATTCTGTCCTCAATGCGGATCTGAAACCAAAAATGAACTACTGCCTACCTCTCAAATCCCTAAAGAGGGAATTAAGGAGTTAACACATATTAGATGTGTTTATCCGTAAGTCTCTGCTTCCATTGGAAACTCTGCAGGTTTTTTGAATTCCGGACAGCGCTGATTCATATTCAATTTCTTTGTAGTACATGGTGCTAATTAACGCCCAGCAGTAATAGCCATGTAAGACCTCACGCATGCACCTTACACTTACGCTGCTCATGGCTTCCTTTTTATTGACTTTCAACTCCGTAATCTGACTCTTTATCTGTTGTTAAAAGTGGGGGCAAGAAACCCAATCCTATTTCAGTTATCTGGCTGTAATCATTGACCTGACCGCTGTCCAGTCCTGTTCTCTGGTGACCTGACACCACTCCTGTGTAATTCGCCTGCTACCCTTGCCGAATGACCGGACGCGACTCCTGCGAGTTACCTACAGCCATTGGTAAGTGACCTCACTACGGACCAAATGTTTTAAAACCCCTTCTGCTCGGTTAAGATAACTACTGCGACCCATTCCTGTTATTTGCCTTTTTAAGGGAACATACACGGAACAAGCATAAAGCCACCTTGAAGCTAAAACAAGACCAAGAACTGTCTCAGGACACACGGGCCGCCTCGATGGACTTCGGTGGTTCTGCTGTGCGGAAACGTTGGCGATCTTCCACATTATCTGCTCTTCTGCCATGTATGTATTGATTTTTTATGATTTATATTGCTTATTGTAGAATCACTTGTTCCCTTTCCTGTTTATTTTATTTGAACGCACCTCAATACTTATATATCTTAGCTGCTGCCATATTCTAAATTTCCTTGGTTATAGCCCTTGGAAAGTGCTCTAAGTCCATTCGTGTTCATTGTGTACTACAACCTTTACCATCTTTCCACTGGATCTGAAGAATTAAAAATTCAAAGAATTCTAAATAGAAACTCACACGTGTGAGTCATTTGACTGCATCTCTCCACAAGCCTCCTGTCTTTATTAAGTGGCTATATTTCTAAATAATATTTCATTGCGCTTATTTTTTTGTAAAGTATTATCATTGCGCTTATTTTTTTGTAAAGTATTATCTTATATTTCAATTAACATTAATACATATGAAAAGCAGGTAACACTGCACAATTCTCCGTAAAACAGGTACATTCTATAATCTCTTATTTTTGGTGAATTTTACAATTCCAAGCATTTTGCCTATTAAACTCTACATGCAGCATCTAGTGAAAAAAAACCCTTTGATGTACGATGCCAGGACACAGGGGATCCATGAGTGACTGTGGGAGGGCTAGAACCATAATCGTGTTATTTCTATGCTGTCAAGCAGTTGCTACAGACCAAAATGTTCACTTATAATCGTGATTGTCTAATTCAATGGAACAAAAGCATGACTCTGTTTTCTGTTTTACACAGACTTAGGGTTCCACGCATGCGCAGTAGGAGGTGCCCCACTTCCGGTTTCGGCCAGGTCCGTTCTGCGCATGCGCAGAATGATGGTCACTTCCGGTTTCGTGCCCCACTTCCGGTTTTGCCCAGGTCCGTTCTGCGCATGCGCAGAATGATGGTCACTTCCGGTTTCGTGCCCCCACTTCGGTTCACCCAGGTCCGTTTGCGCTATTGCGCAGAATGATGGTTCACTTCGTGTCGTTTTCGTGCCCCACTTACGGTTTCGGGCAGTCCGTATACTCGCCTATGCGCAGAATGCTATGGTCACTTCCGCGTTTTGTGCCCCACTTCCGGTTTTTTCGGGCAGGTCCGCCGTTTCTGCGCAGCGCAGAATGACGGTCTGGTTTTCGCTGCCCCCACTTCGGTTTCTTCCAGTCCGTTCTGCGCTTGCGCGAATGACGGTCACTTCGGTTTGTGCCCCAATCTTTTCCGGTTTCTTCCAGGTCCGCTTCTGCGCATGTCGCAGAATGATGGTCACTTCCGCTTTTGTGCCCCATTCGGTTTCTTCCAGGTCCGTTGCTGCCGCATGAGCAGAATGCATGTGTCACTTCGCGTTTGTGCGCCCACTTCCGGTTTCTTCAGGTCCGTTCTGAGCGAATGCGCGGATAGATGGTCACTTCAGGTTTCGTGCCACTTACGGTTTCTCAGGTCGTTCTGCGCATGCGCTAGTAGGATGGCCACTTCCGGTTTCGTGCCCCACTTCCGGTTTCTTCCAGGTCCGTTCTGCGCATGCGCAGTAGGATGGCCACTTCCGGTTTCGGGCAGGTCCGTTCTGCGCATGCGCAGTATGATGGTCACTTCCGGTTTCGTGCCCCACTTCCGGTTTGGCGACATATAGCTGCCATTCCGCTGTGGAGCTCTTGGTTTTGACTGTCACGTAACTGCCTGCTGCGTGTGCAGGATTGGATTTCTACCACATGGCCTTTATATTAAATCTGTTCTGCATCCATCAAATGCATAGTAGAAGGATATTGCATTTCACTGATTTTCTCAAATATCTATTGCCTCTATGAAAAGTGCGCTATAACATACATACATGTGGTGGTTTGCAGTGCGATCATCAGCCGCAGCAGAAACGATTTCAAGAGATGCCTCTTCAACTTTATAGCCGCCATGCCTGCCGTAAGCATTCTTGTGTTGCCTTTTTTTCTACTTAATCGAAAGATTAGACATTGGGGGAAATGCTAAAACATGTGTGCTTGGTAGTGGCTATATCACACGACCAGATTATATTTTCAAGATATGTTTGTTTTCTTCTTTTGGCCTCTGTGGCATGTCATGAGTGAAGATACACGTCTCTTAAAACAGCCTGTCCGTTTATTAACTTTATTTTATCTGTGCCAAGGAGACGCTGAGTTTGTAAGCCCAGGAGCTTAGTGAGAATGTTGCATTTAAGTGTTTATATATATGTAAATCTGTGTGTGTATATAAATATATATATATATGTGTGTGTGTGCATGTGTATATTTATATGTGTGTGTGTGTATGTGTATATATATATATGTGTGTATGTGTATATTTATATGTGTATGTGTGTGTGTGTATATTTATATATATATGTATATATATATGTGTATGTGTGTGTGGAAACTTTAGCTACAGCTAACATAGTCTTGAACAAGGCTAAATAACTGGACATACAAGATGGATTTCTCGTGTCTAGCAGCTACTGTTGTTCTGTAGGATCATGTCTGTCTGTATATCGTCAAGCTGGTAAGTGCTATTGGGGCTCGGGTATGTTTTTGTATGACTAGGACTTCAAGCCACAAACACTGATGAATTACATCAATTCTACAAAGAGCCGGTGAACAAAATCCAGGCCAGATTGATAACTACTGGAAGAGTTTGACTGTGGGTATTGTTGCTGTGATCGTGGTGATATAAACAGGTTTTGAGCCTACGAGACAATTACTTATTTTCTCAGTAATGTTTCATTAGATGTATAAAATATCACAAGGTATAATACGTTCCCCACATGGATTGTTCCCCCCCCACACGTTTAAGATGGGCAACTTGGACAACAGGATAGCAAATGCACATTAGCTGCTCACGCAAGATGTTGAGAGGTTTTGTAACAGCGTGGTGAACCAGTATTCAAACTTAAGCAAGGTGAGTTTCCTCATGGCTCTTCTAGTTGTGAGTGTTTTGTTACCTTTTTTTTGTTTGTGCTGGGTTCTTCAAAAATAGGCTATGGCCCTTTATGCTCTTACTGTATTCCTTTCACAAGGAAAATAATTATAAAGTTAATGTAGTTACCATTTATATTACCAGTATATTACTTACACTGTGAGATTTACAGACAGGGGCCTCCTTTACAAATGTATCCATAGCTTTTGTACCCCAATAAAGTTGTCTGTAGACTGCTGTACTTTCATGACTACATTTACATTTTATATAGCACCAACAGATTTGGTAGAGCTGTTACAACAGGATACCGTAAACACACACTCATGTTATCTGAATTTTTCATAATGTAGAAAATCAGCCAGGACAAATCATTCTTCACATGCTGATATATATATTTTTTTACTTGCATCCAAGTCAAAAAATTATATTATACGCACATGGATTATTTTTAAGAGTTTAGAAACATAGAAAGTGACGGCAGATAAGAACCAGAAGGCCCATCCAGTCTGCCCAACCTCTGAGTACTCCCCTTTAGTACTTGCCCTTATCCTATATCTAGCTTGGCATTATGCCTATCCCATGCTTGCTTAAATGACTTTACTGTATTAACATCTACCACTTCCACTGGGAGGCTATTCCATGCGTCTACTACCCTTTCCGTAAAGTAATATTTTCTGATGTTACCATTAAACCTTTGCCCCTCTAGTTTATGCTTGTGTCCTCTTGTTGCGGTTTTATTTCTCCTTTTAAATAAACTTTCTTCCTTTACTTTGTTGATTCCCTTTAAGTATTTAAATGTTTCTATCATATCCCCCCTGTCCCGTCTTTTTTCCAGGCTATAGAGGTTAAGATCCTTTAACCTGTCCTGGTAAGGTTTATTTTGTAATCCATAAACCATTTTAGTAGCCCTTCTCTGAACTTTCTCCAACATATCTATATCCTTCTGGAGATACGGTCTCCAGTACTGTACACAATACTCCAAGTGAGATCTCACCAGTGATCTGTACAACGGCATGAGCACTTCCCACTTTCTACTGCTAATACCTCTCCTTATACAACCAAGCATTCTGCTAGCATTACCTGCTGCTCTACTGCATTGTCTACCTACCTTTAAATCCTCAGAAATAATTACCCCTAAATCCCTTTCCTCACACATTGAGGTGTTTTTTTTATGGTATGTTGATTATTTTTTTATTCTTTCAAGTAACTAACTTTCTTTCTTCCTTCCTTCCTTCCTTCCTTATATAGGGACCAGCCAGCATGATGGCTTACCTACTCGTAGCCGACCTTTTCCTTACACACCTTAGAAGTCCTATTGGTAAGATGACAGTAGCCGAGCAGCGGTATGAAGGTGAAATACAGATATGTTAACTCCCGTCTCTTCACCAATAGGTAGGTAAGTATGCGATCTTCTGGCTTCCTGTATTTTCAGATTGTATTTATTTTTGTAAATTTTGCATCAAAGGTGTTTTGGAAAAATGGGAACTGAATGTATTAAGTAATTTTGAAATAATTGATATAACTATTATGTCCCACTTACACATTGCTTGTTGCTGCCAAATACGATGGTCGTTAACTCAATTAATAAAAACCTTGTACTTACTAGGAGCTTGGTATCTGTAATGTGTAATTAAATTATACTGATCATTTCTCTTTTGTATTTATTTCTAGTGAAGAAATAAAAAATGGAAATAAAAAAATAAGAGATGCAACATTACAATGTGAACATGGTGGTTTTTGGCTACTCGCACCAGACAGGAGACCATCAGAAAATGTTACTGGCAAGAATTATTTGCATGTCATACTTTAGTAATATTTTTCCGTTTGCTATAAAAGATTGTGACAGTTTAGCGTTATTATTATTTACTGTGGGATATAGGTAGGCTGTGGCAGTGGGAGAAGCTCTGTATGCCCGGGTCTCTCAGCTTCATCTGCATATAGCTGTGTAAAAAGTAGACTGTAGATTGCACCTGCGGTTTATTGTGGTCAGTGTCTATGCTGGCATTTAATGTCTGTGGTGTGCTTTTTGATTATTGCAGTTCTAGCGACTGCGGTTGGTTACCTGGTTTTCAGCCGTCCGTTCCTCACCCCTAACCACCCCACGTCATCAGAACAGCACTCAAGCTGAGCTCCTTGAGGTGAGTGAAATAATGGTGGGCTAAATGATGATATACTCTGCAGCCAAGCCCGTCCTTAATGTTTAATGCTTTGCCTTGAAGGATTATTACCAGAGTGGAAGAATGCTGCTGAGGATGTCTCTGGCATTGGGACGAATCGTCCTCGCAGGACGGGAAATGACAAGATTAGCAGGGTGAGTCAACCGAAAAGTAAATTAAATTTACTGTTCATCACAAGGTGACATTTACCAACCTATGTATAGAAGATATATTTTGTTGTACTGTAAATAAGGGGTGACTTGACCTTGCCTAAGAGTTCAGTTCCCCGTGGCTTGGTTATGTATCTCACAGCGGTTTATGGAATGAGAGATGTAGTAATAAGTTTTCTCTCTCACCTTGTGAACCCACTGTTAAAGGTTGCTGTTACGACAATAACTGCCGCCTCCAGTATGTTTGAGAGTTTATAAACTTGTGTCACATGACAAGTGTTGGTGGCAGACATTATAACAGAGGGAACACTTTACATGCTTAACCTCTTAAGGACAATGGGCATTCCCTAAACCCATTGAAAACCATGCATTTTGAGCCCGTACATGTACGGGCTTTGTCATTAAGGGGTTAAAGGATTATTCCTGGGAAAATTCAGGGTAATGAAAATTTCTAGAAATTTTGTTTCCGATTCGAAATATACTTAGGTGCAAACTTCAAGTATGGGTGAAGCTGCAACCTCTAATATGGTGTGTGTTTATATATCATGTAGTGACATTGAACTTTAAAGATCCTTAGTTATTGTGCTAATGTAACTATGTAAGGTTGGAAGTGTAAGGCAAGATTTGTATCTTGCTACATGAAGCTGTGGTTTTCTGATGGCATTTGTTCCTACTAATATATTAAAAGAGCTACTATTGCATTAGGTGATGCGGTGTCAGCCGGTTGTATCTATAATTAAAATAAAAATGTTTTAGAATTTCTGTATGAATTAACCTCCTCAACGTTTAGTGCCGCAGCCCTAAAGGGCATTATAGAGACAGCGTGGTATTTATGTTGAAAATAAAACATAGGTAAATGCTACGTAATACAACGGCCCTAATGTAGATGAAATTACAGTAGCCTAGGTAATGTCTAATTGTAGAAGTAAAAATGTACATATTATTTATATAGAATAATCTTTGAGCAATTTACCTAAATATGTTTTATTCTGCAGCTGTGGCCTCTATTCGGTGGATGTCTGACCAAACCTGAATGAGGAAGATATTTTATGTACTTCTGATTATGTTCTGCCCAGCTGTCTCTGTTCCTGTAGTGTGATCACATTTCAGCACCTTTTGATTTGTAGAATCAATATATCCTGAGTTGTGGTGTCAGTAATTTATTTGTAGCACGATATCTTACATAGAGACCATATGAATTTGGGAACGTTACGGGACCAAGTCATGTACCCAGACACTCCAGAACACCGGAAACGTAAAGGTATTCCTGATAAGGTGAGAAGAACGGTCCAGTATGTTGAAACTTCTCTTCTAATTTTCTTACACATACAAATTACTTACTTAGCTGTATTTAGTTAAGTGGCTTAACTACCCATCTTTGTTTTATATTCACTCCCCAGGTATTGAAGGAATACCTTGACAATGTGCAGCTGGGTTTGGAACGTGAAGGCGGCTGGGACAGTGTTCAAGACTGGATGTACTGAGTGGGGGCGAAAAGCAGAGGATGGCAGTACGTATTTGATCTTGGTTTTAATTTACAGACTACAGAATTCTGATGTTCTAGCATTGTATATGTGTCCATTTATAGGCTGAGCTGGTGTGTTCAATGGATGAGACACACTGCGATACTAGGATTACAGAGGAATTGGATTTAACTTTCAATATTCTGTTTTTGACCACTAATAAATCCATCCAACTATCTCCAATTTGTACTTGCTCAACAATGAAAAAAAAAACTTAGTAAAACTTTATAATAAAAGCAAGTCTGGGTAATCTAACTTCAAATTCACATTTTCTGAAATGTATATTTTTCACTGTGGCTATTAGAGTTATCCAATCAGCAAGAATATTTTATTAGTTGCTATGTTGTTAAAACATGTATATGTATGTATATATATATATATTTATTTTTTTTCCTTTTCCTCCTGCCTTACTATTCAGTATTCATTTTTTTTTTCTTCTCATTTGGCTACGTAGACTCGTTACTTGAGAGCTAAACTTATGTTTATTTCCAGATGGCAAGATAATTTTACCATGTACCCCAGTTTGCCATTTTGGACGAGTGCACTAGTGCGGTAAGTATGGATGTAGAAGGTTTTTATCTATGACCACTGCAGAAAGGTAAATTATCGTCACCTACATACTGAACCTTGTCTGTCAGCTTTACACT
>VKOC01049208.1:0-12738 GCA_009364415.1 Spea multiplicata
ACTGTAAATAAAATGTATTACATAGTTACATAGTTTCATAGTTATATAGGCTGAAAAGACATGCGTCCATCAAGTTCAGCCTTTCCTATATCTGTTAATTTGTTGCTGTTGATCCAAAAGAAGGCAAAAAAAACCCCGGTTTCGCTCTTTCCAATTTTGTACTAACCAGAGAAAAAAAATTCCTTCTTGACCCCAAAATGGCAGTCAGATTTCTCCTTGGATCAATAAGCTGTTTCCCCATAATTAAAGATTATATCCTGAATATATAGTTTTTTCCAGTATCCATCCAGTTTGCAGTTTAAACGTCTGTACAGACTCCGATAAAACTACCTCTGCAGGCAGAGAATTCCACCATCCTCCTATTGTCCTTACTGTAAAAAACCCCTTTCCTCTGCCTTAGACTAAATCTCCTTTCTTCCAGTCTGAACGCATGTCCTATGCATAGTCCTGTTTATAAACAGATTTCCACACAATGGTTTGTTTTGGCCCCGAATATATTAATATAATGCTATCATATCCCCTCTGAGGCGACGTTTTTCTAAACTAAAAAGATTTAAAATTGTTCAAGCAATCTCATCAGAAAGGGAAGGGTATCACCTGTGTATCCTAAATGTTTGAGTGCAATTTCTGAAGCACCCAACCCTTGACAATGTTTAATAGAAGTATATAAACTAGTTACATCCAAAGTAACCAAGTAAAGATCCTCTATTTCTGATATATTATTCAGTTTGTTCAAGACATTTGAGGTGTCTTTCACATAGGACTTAGTTTCATATACAAGAGGTCTTAATAATGGTCCAAGAATGTAGCAATGGGTGAGAGAAGAGAGTCAACCCCAGACACAGTTGGTCTACCAGGAGGGTTTTGCAATGATTTATGGACTTTAGGCAGGACATATAAAACAGGGACTACAGGATTGATTTTAAATAAAAACGTATTAAGATCACTGTCAATAATGCCCCTCATACGAGCATCCTCGAGTACAATTTAAACTTCGTTTTGTAAGTCAATAGTAGGACCTTTTGAAAGAATTTTATAGTTGTTACTATCATTCAATTGCCTCAAGATTTCTTGTATATATATTCGGTTTTGTTCTGTAACACAATAGCACCCCCTTTGTCCGCTGGTTTAATAATGAGATCAAAATTTGTTTGTAATTTTTGAAGTGCTAATCTCTCGCCTTTAGTCATGTTAGGGGGTGTATTGTGTACAGGATAGTGAGTACCAACCCTCTGGATATCTTTTTTTAACAAGCTTTATAAAAGTTTCCAAAGCATGATCTATTACTATAGGATTGAACACACACTTATTCTTGAGGCCAAAATGTTTGAGAGTGAGCATAGACCCTGTAACAGATGACTTGTCAGCGCATGGGATTTTCTCAAAAAATACTTTTAGTTTTAAATTGCGAAAGAACCTTAATAAATCAATGTCC
Source organism: Spea multiplicata (assembly GCA_009364415.1). Taxonomy (NCBI): domain Eukaryota; kingdom Metazoa; phylum Chordata; class Amphibia; order Anura; family Pelobatidae; genus Spea; species Spea multiplicata. The sequence goes on from VKOC01049208.1 coordinate 1,436, forward strand.
AAATCTAAACGATTGGAAGTATCTAAAGGAGAAAAGAACAGACTTTACCCAAAGTGACAGTTCATCAGGAGAAAGTTCAATATCAGATAAATTTATTATCGGAATTTCTTCCTTTTCGATGCTCCTTTCTTCTGGGGGTAATTTCATGTTTTTTTTCTTATGTTTTCTGCCCCTTCTGATTCTTCGCTTGATTTAAATGTATTGCCAGATATCATTCCTTTTATGGATTAAGAATCCCTACTATCTAAGTTATGGGACCTTGTTGGCACTGCCAGCATAATGTATTTCTATTGTAAATAGTATATTCAAGTGAACCCAATTCTTTCAAACCAAGGACCTGAGGCATACCAGTAGGGCATACTCAGCTTTCATGTGCAATAAAGTGCGTTTTTTTTAGCTTGAGTGTCCCTTAAGTCATGTCATAAGGTTTTCTTTTTGGGAATAGTCTTTGCCTGTTTAAGATGCCAGTAATCTGTTGTAATAGCATCTACTAATCATGCGCCATGAAGGTTGTATACGGTACATGCTTTTCTTAACAGTCCACAATAAAGTTTAGCTCCCTGCTCTTTGCGTGAAGGTTCCACTTATATACATTTGATATTATTCAGCAGCTCATGGTCCGCCTTTGCTTTGACTCAAAAAAAGAAAAAGTTAAACATATCTTGTGGTCACTGAACAGATGGATGTTTCATATAATTGCTTGTGCCCGTTTCTCTTTGCCACAGAAGCCAAGAAAAATCATTTCTTGTGGATGGCTCATTAAATCATATCTTCAACAGAGGTTTGCCAGTGGAGAACATGATTCCGCTGGACATACTCAGTATGTTAATGGAAACGCCACCTTCTCACCAGACCCCGGAATGGTGGGACAAAATGTAAGTGCTAATGATGGCTGTCTAGTTAGGTACTAATGCCCTGTTTCCATTTTATTTTCTGGAGGATTTCATTGAATATGTTTACAGAAATAGCGTGTATGTTCCATTTGTGTGATCTTACTATATGTTTGGGGTTTGTTCACTAAAGTGAACTCCTTGACTTTACTATGCATTATAAAGGTCCATCCCTAGTGTGTATTTGCTGCAGGAGGGGCCTGGCTCACTGGCTGGCCTTTTATAATGCATGGTTAAATCAATGAGTGTTCAGAATTTTCTTATGCATTTTAGAGGTCTAGGTGAGTTCAGCCCTTCCTGCTCAAGAAAGTTGCCACTGTTGACCTTCTTATTGAATAGTGAAATGAGGCATTTGAAACTCCAATGCTCTTGCAAGCTCTTCTGCCAACTCTGCCTATTGCCCAAACTCATGGAATTGCCAATATAGCTTCTACATAAGCATGTTGATGTAAAATATTGTCTTGAAACATCCCCCATCAGTCATTGTCTAGCTAACCAGAATCATTATGATCCATCGAATCATACTTTTTAAAAATACAAGGAACATTTAGTGTGTCCAGCTGATAACTTTTGACAACTTCAATAATAATCTGTCTGTTGTATATGGCATATATTTTTAGATTTATAATTACATCTCATTAAGAGGTTGTTCCTAACATTATATAACAATGTCGCTTCTTTCATTTATGTAGTGGGGATTTACTGAGAAGAGATCCATGTCATCCCACCAACCTACTCAATGATAAACTTGTGGCCTTCCTTGGCCAATCCATGATCCTAAATCATTTCAAAGATACATTCCCTCTTGTACGCGAGACTTGTGTTTCTTCTGCTTATCCTTGGCAATCAGAGTCTCAAGCCAGTTTGTATTATACCCGGACTACTGACAAGAATGAAATACCATCAAGGGACTTTCATGATCTTCAGGAAAAGAAGACTTCTTGTAATAAAAACACTTATGTGATGGATGTCCATGCAACATGTGATGAAAACACAGATCAGAACTTTAGAATCAGTTACTTGAGGCCATCACTGACACACTGTATTGACTGTATAATTAAGAAAATGATATTTCATCCAATTCTCTGTATGTTTTAAGTGGGCCTGTTTTTAGGAAGTGTTTAATATCACCGTGAATTAGGCCAGTTTACCGTGAGACTCGTATCATGTTGGGCTTGATTGATGCTGTTGAAAATGCTATAATGTCTCTAGTGACTTTTACATTCAGTGAATCTATTTGTTTCGTTAAGAATGAATTAGAATCCTGTACAAATGTGAACCCTTTAACTGCTCACCAGAAGCTTACTGGTGCACATTATACAATTAAAATGTCAGCACCTGCTTGTAAGGGAGATCAAGTTGTAGGACGCATAATTTCAGTTTTACCAGGGCAGCTAAGTAACAACTTTGGTCTTCTACTGGTGACAATTAATATAGACCTAATAACCTTGCTTCTTTTAGATGTCCCTGATTGGCGACTGCTGTGGACAGCAGATGCTCGATTCATGCAACAGTACAAGCTTCACCAGCTAAAACCCTTTCAAACCTTATCTTTGTATCCGCCATATTATGTTCACGATGTCAGCTTCTGGGTCAGTCTTTGATGATCTAGAGTTTCACACTATTGTCCAAAGAGTTTCCAAGGGGACTGTTGTTCGCATTCAGCTACAGGATCGATTTGAGAACTCCACAGCCAGAAAGACCAGCCTGTGTTATCGGGTTATCTATCAGTCTTGTGATAGGGCTCTTTCTTATAAGGCAGCATCAGCAATGCAACTGCTATTAAGGGAAGCTCTGCAACAGTGTATAAGTGTCACTCTTAGATAGTAAACTGCTGTGTGCATGACAGCAAAGCCTTGCTCCATGTTAACAAGGAAATGGTATGTAAGACCATACCTACATTTCTGGTATAGCAGGAATATGTCAACCTGAGTTGAAATATTTTTTATGTCCAACTGAATATACATTATGCAGGGCCAACCAACTTTATTTTGTGAATGAACCTTGCTGTTTGTATTGATTTGGTTTTATGTGTTATTGTTTATGGACCAGTGGAAGAATTATTGTCATGGTAGAGTATTGAGCAGCATTTGCCTATACATACATGCATAAAATGTACCACCAGGTGCCAAGGTTTGACAGATTTGTGGTTTTCAGGAGCTGATGATATGTATATGTAAATGAATTATTTAGAATGACCATGATGCTTTCCATTTACAAATACATTATTTTGTTAATATACACACTATAATTGCAATTAAGGCTATATAACATATATATAATCAAACCCATCAATGTTCTGGGCTCTTAGGAATGAGAGGAATCAGGATTTTGGGTCCTACAGAAGAATAATCCCTCATAAGCGCAGCGTAAACTGTTGGCACTATATAAATAAAAGATAATAATAAAAAAGGGTGCTTACACAGTACCCCTAGCACTCACATTCACAATCTAGGGGGCAAGCAGTGCTATCCCTAACCTTAAGTCCCAAGCCTTACGTTTGGTGATTTATCAAGGGATGAAGGCCCAGTCCAAACATAAAAGCAGGCTTCCCTACCCCATGCCCGTTAGGGGGGGGGGGCATGCTAAAATGGATGACAAAATGGAGCACCTGTAGGGAGGCAAAATGTAAGGGATCATAAAAGGCAAGTCATCATAAAATCTTAACACATATCTATACTTACTGGTTACTTTATTAGGTACACCTGTATAATTGGTTGTTAACACAAATAGTTAATCAGCCAATCACATGGCAGCAACCCAATGCATTTAGGCATGTCTATGTGGTCAAAACAACTTGCTGAAGTTCAAACATCAAGTCTTCCAGTCTTCCATTGTCCGGTTTTGGTGATCCTGTAAAATTGTAGCTGGCAGGTGTAGCACCCGGTGTGGTCTTCTGCTGCTGTAGCCCATCTGCTTCAAGTCTCAGAGTGTTATGCATTCAGAGATGGAAGTTTGCTTACCTTGGTTGGAAGGAATGTTTATATGAGTTACTGTTGACTTTCTGTCATCTCGAACCAGTCTGCCCATTTTTTCTTTCACTTCTGTAAAGTATTTTTCAAATAAAAGTCAGAAAATGTGTTTTTGGTTCATTTTTTCAACGTATTCTATAATTCTTTAATAGTAAATTAGATGATATGATTAAATTAAGGGTATCTTGTCCTGAACAAAAAACAATATTTGAATATTAATTCAAGTTTTCCTCTATAGGGAAAAAGTTTTACTACTAAATATGAATTCAATAAACTATGTTTCTATGTTTAATAAAAACTATGATTGAATAAATGCATTTTTGTTTTTCATATTTAAATGCACCCCCAGATATGCCCTATACCCCCTTATATGCCACTCTGCCCCCAGAAATGCAGCAGTGGAGGTTGTCTGCACGCATCGCACAGACCTCCTCCGACTGCCAGAGAGAAGGATCCAGGTCCCCTGCAGCGCTGCAAGGGATCTGGATCTTACTCCTCTATTTGAGATCTGATTAGAAGGCGACCTCGAATATAAGACCATAGTTATGGTCCTATGATCGAGCAAGAAGAACCTCCACAATCTGAATATTAATTTAGGAAAAAAGAAAAAGCCTCAATATAAGACGACCCCATAGGAAAAACGTTTTTATATTTAATAAAAGCTATGCTTGAGAAAAATATATTTTTTTGTTTTTATTTCCTTTTATTTGTCAACCTGTCCCCAGTTATGCACATCTGCGGCCAGGCTAGCCACTCTGCCTGCCTGATATGTCTTATACCCTTCTATATGCCACTCTGCCCCATGATATGCCTTTTAACCCATTATATGCCACCCTGCCTCCAGAAATGCCTTATGCCCTCTTCTGCATTTAGGGGTTAAAAGGCTAGAAAGAAAGAATCAGAGAATTAGGGATCACAGAACTACTTCATCAGTTAAAATAACCCATAATACAAACCATGCACCATATTTGTGAATAAATACAGCCAAACACCTTTTGTGGACACAATTTGAGTGTTTGTTTCTGGTGGTATGGCTGCTGTGTAATCAAGGTAGTCTTGAGGGTGGTTTTACCGATGCTGGCTGATGACATTTGGATTCCCAAGCAATACCTATTATCCGGAAAAAAAAAAATTTCAAGGGACAGAAAGAGATACATGCAGGACCTGGGACTTATCTCTTCCCTCCAGGACCGTGCAAGTGAAATCTGGGAAGGATGCCGACTCATAGCACAGTGCACCTGCGTGGCTCAGCATGTGGGTTTCAGAGGTCAAACCACCTTACTGGAAGTTCCCAATGTATGATTTGACTTAAAAAGTGGAGTCTTTTTTGCCACCTGTGAGATGTCACAAACCATACATTATCAGCATGGGAATAATACTGATGTATATTATAATTTACAAACCGATACAGTTAAACATGTTTTCTGTACTTGATATAGTAACATAACACTTTTAGTTTAAGTGTCCAATTACTTTTACATGTTGTATTTGGTAACATGTACATTATTGGTACTATACACATAAAATGTCAATATCATTTTGCTTAGATTTCCCCTAAAAATGTATTCAGTGGCTTCTCTTCTGCATGCACATGGTAAGTGTACTGGCTCCCTGCATAATACATCTCCTGCTTTATCTCCGTGCCCTGCTTATATGTTAGAGGGTAATACATTCCCTTTACTTTACACATGTGCATAACCACACTTATCCTAATATACACCCATACAGTTTATTAAAGGTTTCGGTAGTGTTTATTTGCCTATGGGCACCTGGGATATTCATTTGTCTATAAGATCAATCACAAGACAATAAAATAGTAAGCAGGATCTGCTGTTGGCCTCTGCAAGAAGTAGATGGCTGTGCAAATCAAAGAGGGCGTCTCTATCCTGTGAAAGAAATACAAAAATGAAACATTATTACATGGTTACTTCCACTGTTGCTTTTTCTGGCTGCAAATCAATTCAAACGGAGTGTATGTTTTTAATCAGAAATACAAAAGAAACCTCCAAATATTTCATATATATAGCCACAGAAGGCACACTTTTGTATTACGGGGTGTGATTGGAGTCATGGATATGAAAAGTGGCTTCATGGAAATGTTTTATGCGACTGTGGCCAGTTTATATATATATATATATATATATTGTGCATCTTCACTGGGAATTATATGGGGTTACGGTTAGATGTGAGGTTATAAAATAAATAACAAAAAATAAAATAGTTGAAAACCTAAAATAAATAAAAAGCATATAGAAATATAGGATGTTTTTTAAATCAGGGTAACTTAATGGATGTATTTTTTCCCATTTTCACCAGCTGTGCAGTCCACGAATAGCAAGCAACATGTTTCAAAAATAGTTATCAGTAGTGCAGAGATGGATGTTCATGAAACATGTTTCTCTTCCGCCGGTCTTTTCCGCTAATGCTGCTCGCTCATGGTGTTCACCATGCTTAATGATCATGTGTTAGGATGTGAGATATCCCAGTGATCTGTATCATGTAACAGCACAGCATCCAAACACAGAGGATGATGGCAGCATTCAGCCCATCTAGACTGCCCAAGGCTCCTTCTTCACAGCCACTGCCCAAGTTTCATGACATTTCATGAACATTATGCATTTGTTTCTCTTACATTTTACTTTTTTTTGCTTCTTTCCTCTGTCTGAGGGGATTGATTGAATAAATGTATTTTTGTATTTATTTTCATTTATTTGTCAACCTGCCCACCAGTTATGCACATCTGCCACTTGGCTTGTCATTCCCCCCCTCGAGATATGGCCTATACCCCTTATATGCCACTCTGCCCACAGAAATGCTTTATATCCCCTAAATGCCACTCTGCCCCCCAGATCATTGCACAAATCTAAATGCCTCTCCTGCCACCTTTCACATTTTACAGTTTCTTGAGCTGCTCGGATATCAGGTAGACCTCAAGAAAAATGATCTTACTGAAAAAAACTGCAGTATTGCTGCTCTTTAAACCCTGTGTTTCTGTAAGAATGTCCTGCCTTGTCTGTGTTATATGTAGATGTAGATACATCCATGCAGAGTAGGCTCGGTTTGTTATCCCCTACTCAGTGGTATCTTTTATCTGATTGAGGTATGGATACATAGGGTCCCCTGATGAATTTTAATCAAACTCAAGGTTTCTACTACATTGTTTGTGGGTATAAGAGAGTTTACTGGCATATATACAGAAAATGATTAACAAATACTATGGCCAATGCAAGTGATGAGTGCTTTGTGATGTCACAATGATGACATCACAAACCCAGTGAATTTATGCTCTGTCAACTCTGCTCCTTGTCACATTCCATTAACTGACGGCTGTTGGTTAGTTGGCAAGCTAATGTCTAAGAGAATGATTTTCTGTATTGTATTTCTTTTGGTGCTAATGCCTGATTCCCAGGTTTCAGGCTGCCTAAAATGTCATCAGGACGCCGAAAGGAAGCTTGATCAGTTTAAAATAATTTTGAAAAACAAGCATGTGGCAGATTTTAATAAAGTCCATGCTTACATAACCAAGGGAATAAGTGACATAACAGATCACTTTGCAGGTTTTCTACTTGGTAAGTAGTAACAGCTTAATAAATGTATTAGGATTAAAACAGGAATTATCATAAAATGTTGTATTAAGCATTAGGGTTCTATCTTTGGATATGTAATGAATATATATTATTATCGTGACTAGATACATACATGCATGGAAGTGGTATTTGCATGCATTAATAAAAAAAGATGTATTGTTGGGCTATCAGTAACAGGCTTAATTATCTGGTCATGTTTAATCTGCACAGGCTGGCCAATGCAAGTGATGGGTGCTTTGTGATGTCACAATGATGACATCACAAACCCAGTGAATTCATGCTCTGTCAACTCTGCTCCTTGTCACATTCTATTAACAGACATCTGTTTGGTTAGTTGGCAAGCTAATGTCTAAGAGAATGATTTTCTGTATTGTATTTCTTTTGGTGCTAATGCCTGATTCCCAGGTTTCAGGCTGCCTAAAATGTCATCAGGACGCCGAAAGAAAGCTTGATCAGTTTAAAATAATTTTGAAAAACAAGCATGTGGCAGATTTTAATAAAGTCCATGCTTACATAACCAAGGGAATAAGTGACATAACAGATCACTTTGCAGGTTTTCTACTTGGTAAGTAGTAACAGCTTAATAAATGTATTAGGATTAAAACAGGAATCATCATTACATTTTGTATTAAGCATTAGGGTTCAGTAATTCAATTTTATGACTTTTACAATGTGTTTTTCAGATAAACTTGCTCTTTCCCAATTGGTTGAACAACTTGACAATCATGTGCAGGCGATCGGTGCCTCAGTTGCTGAAGGTATTTATTTGCTATATTTCATTTTATTAACCCCTTTATCTCCAGTAGCCAGATATAGACCGATGTGTGTATTGAATATTGTTACAAAGAAGAAGTGCAGTGATTGAGCCGTAGTGGTGGATTCAAAAAAAGGATTAGCGTCGTTGGGCTGGCAGATGCTCGTTCAACGACTCAAATCAACTTTACTTCTGTACAGCAGATCGGGGATTCATTTATTCCCAAATTGTTGCTGAGATTTGGAAGGGGTAGAACGTAATTAAAAATAATGTTCTAACGGGTACTTTTCCTCAAAGGAGACAAATAGAGGTTTAGTCAGAAAATCCTTTCAAGAACTTACACAAATTCTTAGGAAAAAATCAATACGCTATAGATGGGGATTCCCAACAGCACTAATTATCTACTATGGAGACAACGTATATCAACTCAAGGATCAGTCTTCCCTTAGAGAAAAGATGCTCCATTGGGGACTAATAGAAAGCTGATCAGTGATCTCTTAACTCTTTACTTTTTGATATATAAACCTACCATATATAGCGTTACAAATTCCTTTTTTTTCAACACTTTACTTATTTTTAACACACAGTCATCACTGTCTATCTTTTTCACTTTGACACTTTCCACCTACACTTTTTTTTTCCTCACTTATAAGAGGAGCAATAAATGAAACCTTACATACATTTAATTATACTCACTTTCTATTCTACACAACTCTACACACTTAACGACCAATGTTATTTTTTCTTACACTTTACCCAACTCTAGCACATAACTATTTAACTGGCAATTACTTACTGTTTCACTCCCATACACATTATATTACACTTAATTATAAGGGGAGCAACACATAAAATTTTACCACCTTCACCTATATCTACTTTTTATTCCACATAATTTAAGACACTTAATGATCAACCCCTTTTTTTTTTTCTTTTCATAATACCAGTATAACCTACGGTATGCAGAGCTGAGTAGGTACTTCACACCTTTTCTCTTTTCTAAATCTACTCACGCGCGACGTTCCTTAACATTGTTGAACCTATTCTAATAACATAGAACTGTTTTCTTTTCTTATACCTATCCCTATATTAAGCTATGATCTGTTTTGACACATCAAACATACTTTCTTAAGCACATGGACTGGATCTAAGCACCCTACTACAAGACTGCGCAGGAAATTGAGAGGACTCTCACCTTTGCATAATTACATATTAGTAACTGCGCTTACTACAGATTATATTGCTAGTTATTAATAACTTTGCGGTTAACTATAGGGGCCCCACAAGTCTTTTTCGTAATACGATTCAAATCGTAACAAGACGTTTTTTTTTGTTTGTTTGTTTTTTATATTATTATCGATTACGAGGCTTTAGGAGCTGTTATATTGTACGTCACACATTGAGATGTTGTATGATACTACCGGAATTTTATATTTTGATTTGACTATAAATCCATCCTAAATGTTTACTGAGGGGATGCTATGACAGAATTTAAATATTACTCCTTGACCAGACTATATAGGCAAATGAAGATACGTCATTAAGAACCCGTAAGATCTACATGAGTTTTTTTTACTGATATATTATAAGCTGTTATCTGATACAAACCGTATATTATACCTCGATTCGACTATTTTCGTCTCCAGAAAGAGTTACTGTGTCACAAATTGGACATTATACCCCGATTTGATTAATTTTGTTTCCAGAAAGATCTATGGAAGCGATGCTGTGATGCAATTTGAATATCGCGCTTAACTCATTTATACAGACCCTTATTAGGCATGTTACTCAGAAACTGCACGACATGTACTGAGTTTCTACGAATGCCACATAGCGAGGTGCTGTACGATATATTTTGATTGACATGCCCCGACTTGATTATACGCGCAATTAGAATGCCTCATCGAGGGGATGCCATAACATTATTTGAATACTACGCTTTATTTGCCTAAACAGTCTGAATTTAAACATGTGCACGATTTGTACTGACCTTTTTTCATTTACTTACTTTATTTTACTTTATGTTATATATATATATTTTTTTTTATTTTTATTTTTTTCTACTCACTACTATACCTCCTCCTTTTTTCCTCCTCCTTACATATCTCCTGTGGTGGATACAGGAATTTTTTCTAAACAACTTAAAATAGACTCCATATATGAGGAAGCAGACCCTAACGGACGCTTCCTGATATTAATAGTTAAAATCAATGACATTACATTTACACTAGTCAACGTTTATGCCCCAAATAGGCTTTCGGGCCGTTTTTTGGATAACCTCATTACCAAAATCGATTCTCTTCAGATGGGTACCCTCTTATTAGGCGGCGACTTTAATGCTGTTCAGGACCCTAAATTAGACCGTAGCTATTCTAAACGTTACATTAATAAACACATCAACTCGTCCTATGGGATTCAGGATTTTTTACTGAGAAATTCTTTGTTTGACTGTTGGCTTACTAGCCATCCATTAGAGCGCGACTATACCTTTTTCTCAAATATGCACCAAACATATTCGCGAATTGACTTTTTCTTGACAAAAGCAAATTCCTTGAAAATGGTGAAAGACTCTAAAATAGGCAACATTACATGGTCGGACCATGCCCCGGTTTTCTTGGACATAATTAACAATCCCGACTATAAAATAAGAAATAAATGGAGACTAAATGAAACTTTATTGAGAAATACAATAACTTTAGATGAAGTAATACGCGATGCTGAGCAATTCTGTCAGATAAATGACAATGGGGAAGTATCAGATCCTACCCTTTGGTGTGCCTTTAAGGCATATATGAGGGGTGTACTGAGAAGAATAGGTTCCAGAGAGAAAAAACGGAGGGGCTCTACACTGGCAGAACTTTACATAAAACTAGCCGTGCTAGAGAGAACTAACAAAAATAACATAGATCTTTTCTTGCTTCACCAAATAATCCACCAGAAATTAAATTGTAACTAAAGAACAAGAAAAAATCAACGTGATGCTCTTACAACTACGTCATCATTACATTTTGTATTAAGCATTAGGGTTCTATCTTTGGTTGATTATATTTCATTTAAGTTTGGTTTGGATTAATATTGGCCCCTGTAAGGAATGGGATTG
>VKOC01049209.1:0-12474 GCA_009364415.1 Spea multiplicata
CCTTTGTGGACACAATTTGAGTGTTTGTTTCTGGTGGTATGGCTGCTGTGTAATCAAGGTAGTCTTGAGGGTGGTTTTACCGATGCTGGCTGATGACATTTGGATTCCCAAGCAATACCTATTATCCGGAAAAAAAAAAATTTCAAGGGACAGAAAGAGATACATGCAGGACCTGGGACTTATCTCTTCCCTCCAGGACCGTGCAAGTGAAATCTGGGTAGGATGCCGACTCATAGCACAGTGCACCTGCGTGGCTCAGCATGTGGGTTTCAGAGGTCAAACCACCTTACTGTGAGATGTCACAAACCATACATTATCAGCATGGGAATAATACTGATGTATATTATAATTTACAAACCGATACAGTTAAACATGTTTTCTGTACTTGATATAGTAACATAACACTTTTAGTTTAAGTGTCCAATTACTTTTACATGTTGTATTTGGTAACATGTACATTATTGGTACTATACACATAAAATGTCAATATCATTTTGCTTAGATTTCCCCTAAAAATGTATTCAGTGGCTTCTCTTCTGCATGCACACGGTAAGTGTACTGGCTCCCTGCATAATACATCTCCTGCTTTATCTCCGTGCCCTGCTTATATGTTAGAGGGTAATACATTCCCTTTACTTTACACATGTGCATAACCACACTTATCCTAATATACACCCATACAGTTTATTAAAGGTTTCGGTAGTGTTTATTTGCCTATGGGCACCTGGGATATTCATTTGTCTATAAGATCAATCACAAGACAATAAAATAGTAAGCAGGATCTGCTGTTGGCCTCTGCAAGAAGTAGATGGCTGTGCAAATCAAAGAGGGCGTCTCTATCCTGTGAAAGAAATACAAAAATGAAACATTATTACATGGTTACTTCCACTGTTGCTTTTTCTGGCTGCAAATCAATTCAAACGGAGTGTATGTTTTTAATCAGAAATACAAAAGAAACCTCCAAATATTTCAAATAGCCACAGAAGGCACACTTTTGTATTACGGGGTGTGATTGGAGTCATGGATATGAAAAGTGGCTTCATGGAAATGTTTTATGCGCCTGTGGCCAGTTTATATATATATATATATATTGTGCATCTTCACTGGGAATTATATGGGGTTACGGTTAGATGTGAGGTTATAAAATAAATAACAAAAAATAAAATAGTTGAAAACCTAAAATAAATAAAAAGCATATAGAAATATAGGATGTTTTTTAAATCAGGGTAACTTAATGGATGTATTTTTTCCCATTTTCACCAGCTGTGCAGTCCACGAATAGCAAGCAACATGTTTCAAAAATAGTTATCAGTAGTGCAGAGATGGATGTTCATGAAACATGTTTCTCTTCCGCCGGTCTTTTCCGCTAATGCTGCTCGCTCATGGTGTTCACCATGCTTAATGATCATGTGTTAGGATGTGAGATATCCCAGTGATCTGTATCATGTAACAGCACAGCATCCAAACACAGAGGATGATGGCAGCATTCAGCCCATCTAGACTGCCCAAGGCTCCTTCTTCACAGCCACTGCCCAAGTTTCATGACATTTCATGAACATTATGCATTTGTTTCTCTTACATTTTACTTTTTTTTGCTTCTTTCCTCTGTCTGAGGGGATTGATTGAATAAATGTATTTTTGTATTTATTTTCATTTATTTGTCAACCTGCCCACCAGTTATGCACATCTGCCACTTGGCTTGTCATTCCCCCCCTCGAGATATGGCCTATACCCCTTATATGCCACTCTGCCCACAGAAATGCTTTATATCCCCTAAATGCCACTCTGCCCCCCAGATCATTGCACAAATCTAAATGCCTCTCCTGCCACCTTTCACATTTTACAGTTTCTTGAGCTGCTCGGATATCAGGTAGACCTCAAGAAAAATGATCTTACTGAAAAAAACTGCAGTATTGCTGCTCTTTAAACCCTGTGTTTCTGTAAGAATGTCCTGCCTTGTCTGTGTTATATGTAGATGTAGATACATCCATGCAGAGTAGGCTCGGTTTGTTATCCCCTACTCAGTGGTATCTTTTATCTGATTGAGGTATGGATACATAGGGTCCCCTGATGAATTTTAATCAAACTCAAGGTTTCTACTACATTGTTTGTGGGTATAAGAGAGTTTACTGGCATATATACAGAAAATGATTAACAAATACTATGGCCAATGCAAGTGATGAGTGCTTTGTGATGTCACAATGATGACATCACAAACCCAGTGAATTTATGCTCTGTCAACTCTGCTCCTTGTCACATTCCATTAACTGACGGCTGTTGGTTAGTTGGCAAGCTAATGTCTAAGAGAATGATTTTCTGTATTGTATTTCTTTTGGTGCTAATGCCTGATTCCCAGGTTTCAGGCTGCCTAAAATGTCATCAGGACGCCGAAAGGAAGCTTGATCAGTTTAAAATAATTTTGAAAAACAAGCATGTGGCAGATTTTAATAAAGTCCATGCTTACATAACCAAGGGAATAAGTGACATAACAGATCACTTTGCAGGTTTTCTACTTGGTAAGTAGTAACAGCTTAATAAATGTATTAGGATTAAAACAGGAATTATCATAAAATGTTGTATTAAGCATTAGGGTTCTATCTTTGGATATGTAATGAATATATATTATTATCGTGACTAGATACATACATGCATGGAAGTGGTATTTGCATGCATTAATAAAAAAAGATGTATTGTTGGGCTATCAGTAACAGGCTTAATTATCTGGTCATGTTTAATCTGCACAGGCTGGCCAATGCAAGTGATGGGTGCTTTGTGATGTCACAATGATGACATCACAAACCCAGTGAATTCATGCTCTGTCAACTCTGCTCCTTGTCACATTCTATTAACAGACATCTGTTTGGTTAGTTGGCAAGCTAATGTCTAAGAGAATGATTTTCTGTATTGTATTTCTTTTGGTGCTAATGCCTGATTCCCAGGTTTCAGGCTGCCTAAAATGTCATCAGGACGCCGAAAGAAAGCTTGATCAGTTTAAAATAATTTTGAAAAACAAGCATGTGGCAGATTTTAATAAAGTCCATGCTTACATAACCAAGGGAATAAGTGACATAACAGATCACTTTGCAGGTTTTCTACTTGGTAAGTAGTAACAGCTTAATAAATGTATTAGGATTAAAACAGGAATCATCATTACATTTTGTATTAAGCATTAGGGTTCAGTAATTCAATTTTATGACTTTTACAATGTGTTTTTCAGATAAACTTGCTCTTTCCCAATTGGTTGAACAACTTGACAATCATGTGCAGGCGATCGGTGCCTCAGTTGCTGAAGGTATTTATTTGCTATATTTCATTTTATTAACCCCTTTATCTCCAGTAGCCAGATATAGACCGATGTGTGTATTGAATATTGTTACAAAGAAGAAGTGCAGTGATTGAGCCGTAGTGGTGGATTCAAAAAAAGGATTAGCGTCGTTGGGCTGGCAGATGCTCGTTCAACGACTCAAATCAACTTTACTTCTGTACAGCAGATCGGGGATTCATTTATTCCCAAATTGTTGCTGAGATTTGGAAGGGGTAGAACGTAATTAAAAATAATGTTCTAACGGGTACTTTTCCTCAAAGGAGACAAATAGAGGTTTAGTCAGAAAATCCTTTCAAGAACTTACACAAATTCTTAGGAAAAAATCAATACGCTATAGATGGGGATTCCCAACAGCACTAATTATCTACTATGGAGACAACGTATATCAACTCAAGGATCAGTCTTCCCTTAGAGAAAAGATGCTCCATTGGGGACTAATAGAAAGCTGATCAGTGATCTCTTAACTCTTTACTTTTTGATATATAAACCTACCATATATAGCGTTACAAATTCCTTTTTTTTCAACACTTTACTTATTTTTAACACACAGTCATCACTGTCTATCTTTTTCACTTTGACACTTTCCACCTACACTTTTTTTTTCCTCACTTATAAGAGGAGCAATAAATGAAACCTTACATACATTTAATTATACTCACTTTCTATTCTACACAACTCTACACACTTAACGACCAATGTTATTTTTTCTTACACTTTACCCAACTCTAGCACATAACTATTTAACTGGCAATTACTTACTGTTTCACTCCCATACACATTATATTACACTTAATTATAAGGGGAGCAACACATAAAATTTTACCACCTTCACCTATATCTACTTTTTATTCCACATAATTTAAGACACTTAATGATCAACCCCTTTTTTTTTTTCTTTTCATAATACCAGTATAACCTACGGTATGCAGAGCTGAGTAGGTACTTCACACCTTTTCTCTTTTCTAAATCTACTCACGCGCGACGTTCCTTAACATTGTTGAACCTATTCTAATAACATAGAACTGTTTTCTTTTCTTATACCTATCCCTATATTAAGCTATGATCTGTTTTGACACATCAAACATACTTTCTTAAGCACATGGACTGGATCTAAGCACCCTACTACAAGACTGCGCAGGAAATTGAGAGGACTCTCACCTTTGCATAATTACATATTAGTAACTGCGCTTACTACAGATTATATTGCTAGTTATTAATAACTTTGCGGTTAACTATAGGGGCCCCACAAGTCTTTTTCGTAATACGATTCAAATCGTAACAAGACGTTTTTTTTTGTTTGTTTGTTTTTTATATTATTATCGATTACGAGGCTTTAGGAGCTGTTATATTGTACGTCACACATTGAGATGTTGTATGATACTACCGGAATTTTATATTTTGATTTGACTATAAATCCATCCTAAATGTTTACTGAGGGGATGCTATGACAGAATTTAAATATTACTCCTTGACCAGACTATATAGGCAAATGAAGATACGTCATTAAGAACCCGTAAGATCTACATGAGTTTTTTTTACTGATATATTATAAGCTGTTATCTGATACAAACCGTATATTATACCTCGATTCGACTATTTTCGTCTCCAGAAAGAGTTACTGTGTCACAAATTGGACATTATACCCCGATTTGATTAATTTTGTTTCCAGAAAGATCTATGGAAGCGATGCTGTGATGCAATTTGAATATCGCGCTTAACTCATTTATACAGACCCTTATTAGGCATGTTACTCAGAAACTGCACGACATGTACTGAGTTTCTACGAATGCCACATAGCGAGGTGCTGTACGATATATTTTGATTGACATGCCCCGACTTGATTATACGCGCAATTAGAATGCCTCATCGAGGGGATGCCATAACATTATTTGAATACTACGCTTTATTTGCCTAAACAGTCTGAATTTAAACATGTGCACGATTTGTACTGACCTTTTTTCATTTACTTACTTTATTTTACTTTATGTTATATATATATATTTTTTTTTATTTTTATTTTTTTCTACTCACTACTATACCTCCTCCTTTTTTCCTCCTCCCTACATATCTCCTGTGGTGGATACAGGAATTTTTTCTAAACAACTTAAAATAGACTCCATATATGAGGAAGCAGACCCTAACGGACGCTTCCTGATATTAATAGTTAAAATCAATGACATTACATTTACACTAGTCAACGTTTATGCCCCAAATAGGCTTTCGGGCCGTTTTTGGATAACCTCATTACCAAAATCGATTCTCTTCAGATGGGTACCCTCTTATTAGGCGGCGACTTTAATGCTGTTCCGGACCCTAAATTAGACCGTAGCTATTCTAAACATTACATTAATAAACACATCAACTCGTCCTATGGGATTCAGGATTTTTTACTGAGAAATTCTTTGTTTGACTGTTGGCTTACTAGCCATCCATTAGAGCGCGACTATACCTTTTTCTCAAATATGCACCAAACATATTCGCGAATTGACTTTTTCTTGACAAAAGCAAATTCCTTGAAAATGGTGAAAGACTCTAAAATAGGCAACATTACATGGTCGGACCATGCCCCGGTTTTCTTGGACATAATTAACAATCCCGACTATAAAATAAGAAATAAATGGAGACTAAATGAAACTTTATTGAGAAATACAATAACTTTAGATGAAGTAATACGCGATGCTGAGCAATTCTGTCAGATAAATGACAATGGGGAAGTATCAGATCCTACCCTTTGGTGTGCCTTTAAGGCATATATGAGGGGTGTACTGATAAGAATAGGTTCCAGAGAGAAGAAACGGAGGGGCTCTACACTGGCAGAACTTTACATAAAACTAGCCGTGCTAGAGAGAACTAACAAAAATAACATAGATCTTTTCTTGCTTCACCAAATAAAATCCACCAGAAATGAAATTGTAACTAAAGAACAAGAAAAAATCAACGTGATGCTCTTACAACTACGTCATCATTACATTTTGTATTAAGCATTAGGGTTCTATCTTTGGTTGATTATATTTCATTTAAGTTTGTTTGGTTTAATATTGGCCCCTGTAAGGAATGGGATTGTCATATAGAAAGCTTCCAAGGTCCAGCTCGGGTACAATATGTCCTAATTCTAGCTGTGCCAACACCAATGACAATATCAGGGTGGAAAATCAGTAATTCAATTTTATGACTTTTACAATGTGTTTTTCAGATAAACTTGCTCTTTCCCAATTGTTTGAACAACTTCACAATCCTGTGCAGGCGATCGTTGCCTCAGTTGCTAAAGGTATTTATTTGCTATATTTCATTTTATTAACCCCTTTATCTCCAGTAGCCAGATATAGACCGATGTGTGTATTGAATATTGTTACAAAGAAGAAGTGCAGTGATTGAGCCGTAACACTAGTGGTGGATTCAAAAAAAGGATTAGCGCCGTTGGGCTGGCAGATGCTCGTTCAACGACTCAAATCAACTTTACTTCTGTACAGCAGATCGGGGATTCATTTATTCCCAAATTGTTGCTGAGATTTGGAAGGGGTAGAACGTAATTAAAAATAATGTTCTAACGGGTACTTTTCCTCAAAGGAGACAAATAGAGGTTTAGTCTTCACCGACAGATATTCTAAACATGAATAAAGGATATTGTAAAGTTTATGTTTACCCCTGCATCCTGACGATCACAGAATGGGTGGGAAATGTACGTATTTGGCCCGTAACTAAACTCTTTTCTTTTGGTAGGAACTCACTTCATGAACACCATCGATGCGAGTTTGAAACACCTTAAAGCAAACTTCAGTGCCATCATTACCCGGTTTATGACAGAAAGTAAGTAAGGATTTAAGACGCACAATCTCTTTGGAAACCTAAAAAACTAGTGTGTTAATATTAGATGTGAAATGTAACTTTGCAGGTAATTAACCAATAGAGCATTAACAATAATGAGGATTATTTTTTAGATTTGATGTTTTGTGTTTTTTGCATTAAGTGTAAAGAGATTACTGGTGGTTCGGTATTAATTTCTATATAGTTCATCATGTTTATGCTCAGTATGGGGGTATTTATTTTCACATTTTGGGTTTTTTCTTGTTACATTAGTGGTTGGGCAACAGACCACCTATTGTGGAATTATATCGATTTATGTATTTATGAGTGTACTTCTTGGATATTAGACTGTGTCCCAGCTCCCTGCTTAGTGCATCATGTGAGAGGGAACACGTAATAGAAATGTGTGATGGAGAAGCTTATATCTTGATGCCCACGTAGTCCGCAACAGGGCTGAGAAAGAAGACTCCTAGGGATAGATAGAAAGCAGTCTTTGCAGTTATTTGGCAGGGCATTGGTTGTAACCTTTATGGATGACCTGAATAGTTCAATTAGCCGATATATACTGTATGCGTGCAAATACACTTTACAGAAGAGGCATTAATGATGTTATCTTTGTTTCCAGGGTACTGTCCTAATCTGAAAGGTAAGCACAATTGAATGTTTCTAAACGTCTATATATGTGTTTTTTTATCCAAAATATAAACATGTCCCAAATGGCTTAAAATAATGACTACATTTACTGAATGAGGAACTTTAAAAGAAATTATATCCAGAAATCCAACACCTTGTTGGGTTACAAAAGCCCCCATAACCATCACTAAAACAATAAAATAGAGTTGTCCAAGCTAATGCTCAATGTCATTTTTGGTTTCGTAAAGGAAGAATTGCGTATTGGCTGGAAAGCTCTACAGACAGACAGAACCTAACAGAACTTAAAGTCAACATTTCAGATTTTTCCAAATTCCTTTACAAAACTTCAAAATTCCAAATTTTCCAAAATATTATATATTAATTGATCCACATAGTTTTACTAAATCTATAACTCTGTAGTTTTAACAATAAAGTCTAAAAACCGAAACAAATAAAATTATTTATTTCCACATGTAACGTATTGTGAAATAACATACAATGTAAAAAAATGATGTTTGTATTTTTAGTGCTAAATATCAAATCACTTTCGTTTTCTTATTCTGTTTTCTTCTCTTTTCAGGGGATAAAGCATGTGGTAAGTGTCTTTCTAATATACTTTAATCACAACAACAAATGACAATCCTTGTCAACATTTTGGGTCCAACTGTTCAGCACTGGCATGATTCTCCACATACAATGTGTCCTAATAGCTGGTGATTGAGGGTTTGAGTGTTAACGGGTGAAAGAGAAATCAGAAATGTATCGTGTAATACAGAGAAAGGTGATAGTCCAATGGAGCAGCCAAGAGGTGCTGTTAAGAGAGTGGCCACTGAGAGGTTAAGATAAGTCCTAATCAACAGAAGCCCCTAGAATGGAAACAGGACAACAACCACTAAGGGGTTCCCATTTTAGGGATACTGTCACCAGAACAGGTCTATATTAATCTGAATGTTCTTCATATCAGCCATCATTGTATTGATTTTTTTTAAATGTTTTTCTGCAGGCTTGATGATCCAAACTCTCACAAGCTGTAAGACCTGTGAAGAGGTGAAGGTACCGTGCATGAAAGGTCATAGCCTATGTAAAGGTAAGTGTTTTGCTCCTCACACAGTATCAAATGAAAATATCCTGGTATCATGGTAGGAAGATGGCTAGTTGACTCTTTGAAGAAAAATTAAGTTACATTATAAAGGTTATCACTTATTTAAATAAAGTCAGTCGAGATATATTCTCGTGATGTGTCTAGTAAACCTGGTTGGTGGGCTCATAAAAGATTCCATAGCTTCAGTGAAAGTTCTTTTTCGACAAAACTCTACTCAAACATGTGTTATATGTAATTCTTCTACGTATATCCCTTTCAACACGGAATATGCCCTGTGTTGAAATTACTCCTGGATTATTCTATTGCCACCAGAATACGCTGCTTGTTTCTATAACCGTTTAATCTAACTATGACTTTTCATTTCTGTTTTAGAAAAGAAGGATCAGTGTCCGCTATGCTTTTGTAGTGAAGACAACAATAACTGCAAAGGTAAGAAACTACCAGAAAATTATATTAAGCATTTTTATTATGGTTCATGGGTGAACTCCTTCGCATGGCACAAAAAAAGACAGATCCTATTATCAAGTAGCAACACTGGCCTGTAAACTCACAATATCTGTTTATTTTCTGTGAAATAATCACGTATCTAGGCTGATTATCTACACAATATCATTTAGAAGCATGTAATAACTAAATATTGCATTTGTTTAGAAAAAAATTGTCAGAATAGTGGCAAATAATTACATTTGTATTGTTCTAGATGTGCAGAGTGGGAAATCCTGCAAACCTTGTAGCGGGCACAAATCCTGTATGACCGAAGTACTGAGATGTGGAGGTAAGACATTCATAATTTTGTACTAAGAAATAGAAAAATGATTTCTCTTATTTTTTAAAGTCATAGGATACATTGGCAAGACCTGTTCTCCCAATCCTTTACAACCTCTTTCCTCTCTATCCCACATTTTCTTCTTTTTCTAATTATTGTTGTGTTTTATGGGGTTTTTTTTAACCGTTTTAGCCATAACTATAATGGCTAATTTTCCTTATTTTCACCTTCCTCTGGTGGAGGTCTATGCATATCTGAGTTAGCCTTACGCTACTAATTATAAAAGAAATGAGTCTTTTTCGCACATTTTATAATACAGTTGATATAATCTTGAGGTCATGATATATTTAACACTTTTGATATTTTCATTTTAGATCGGACTACAGACGTAATCAAAGGCCAAGATGTAATCTTTGATTGTAGTTTAAATTGGCATGCCGATGTGGGGGAACCACTCCAGTACGTTTTTAAGAAGGTAATGTTCACAAGACATTATAAGACATTTCACAACTAGAATACATATTTCACTGAAGTTTTTCAAATTCCAAAATACCAAATAATATCAGAGCACCGCGTTATTCCACATTAACCTGTAAATAACATGATAAGTAATTTGGTTCATAAACTAAATTGTGGAACTACTGTTTGTCAAAAATACCACTGGTAAAAGCACTCCGTTTTCTGTGAGCAAAAATATTTTATTTTGCAGCATTAAAGGCAGATCATTCCTAGGGCACAATAATTTAAAAAGTGACTTAGGGGCTTAGTAAAAGAGCAAGTGTGACATGAGGGAATTAGTAGCGCACATACTTAATAACAGTAAAAGTAATGAAGCTAATGCATATTATTATTGTTCTATTTATCACCATTACTCATTTTAGGTAGTAAATCAGGGAAGTGAAACACTGAGCATCACAGACCAGCCCTTCTTGGAGAAAAAGGATGTTGACTTTGGTGATGCGGGAGAATATACTTGTACTGCCCAAACGAAGACCAAGACACCGGTCAGCATCCTGTCTTATAGAGTGAACGGTATGTATGATCTTACCAGTGAGATATATAAGTCAACCTCATGTTCATAGGTATTGCTACATGTGGGTCAATTTACTAAAGAGTGAGATATCAATTGTTTAATGTGACTCACAAGCTGCTGAGCTGATACTTGTTAACTGTAAGTAAGGAGTAACAGTTTATCAGGACTTGATGCTCAGACTCAGCTGCCACCTCAGTTATTGAATAGAGCAACAGAAATGCAGAAATTGTTCAATTATCTTCCACTTGGTGAAGGAGCCTTAATTTACCCAATACAAGATTGTGTGTAGAGACATTTAACAGGTATGCATCATCTAAGCATATTTCATCGATTCTCTTTCTTTCTCTTCATGCAGTTCCAAAAGGGTCAGGAAACCCCCCAAACGCGTCACAAACCTCCAGTAATTTAGACGTGGAGGAGGTGGCCCAAGCCATGTTCCTGATCAGTGCGGCTGTACTGACTGGTTTGATTATAATATTTGGTGTGGGAATATGGTGAGTACATTTTATGGAATTTGTTTCTGTCTTCATCCCAGGTCTCTGGAGATTGTGAGAAGTTATTCCTACTATTGGATACGCTATGAATATATCTTATTACCGTGACTAGATACATACATGCATGGAAGTGCTATTTGCATGCAAATAATAAAAAGGGATGTATTGTTGGATATCAGTAACAGGCTTAATTATCTGGCCATGTTTAATCATCACGGGCTGGACATGGATTTATTTGGACAGCTAAGTAACAGCAAATTTAGAAGCCTTAACATGTAAATGAACATGAACTCGTTTCAGTGTAGTTTCAAGAGAGAGAACCAGGCAGTGAGATTATGTGATGTTTTATTAACAATTGCAATACAAATAAATGTGACATATATTCAATGTTTTTTTCAGCATCTTAAAGTACCAAAATAAAAAGCTGGAGAGAAAGATAGTAGAACAACTGAAAGCACTCGAGGAAGGCTTGGGATCCAATTCTGATTAAGATGATCACCAGAAACATCTGTCCCATCACACGGATTCATGTAACAACTGAAATAATTCAAATAAAAGAAAATTTCACCCAAAGAAAACCGATGAATGAAAAAGTGGCTTTAAAATGTCGTAACCCTTAAAAAGTGCACACATCATACCCAAAGTACACGTGAATACTTAGACATTATGAAAACTGATCGACTCATCTTATATATTACATTTATAAGAAATCCAAGCATTAACATGTAACTTTTATTGACATTTATTAAAACACCATTTGAAGCTCTTACACTGATTGCTAACAACAGCGTTCCCAAAACATACGACTAAATCCTACAGACGAGGTATCAACACAAAAAAGTGTCATGTGCAAAAACTCATCCTGGGGCAATGTTTAAAAAGTAGTCTCATCATCGTAGCCACCAAATGAAGGCACTTGCTCATTTTACCATTTCATTAGCTGATGTGAGAATTAGCCCACCTTTCACACATTGCATCAGAATCAATTTTAAACACAAACCCAAATTACATTAAAAAGACTGAACAAAATTGAAATATAATATCAAAATTGTTGAGTTGTTAAGGAATTAGTTCAGTTGTAATTATTATATTTGTTTAGTTCATATACAAATATTGGTTGTTGCAGCTGCTCACACATGATTTCTGAGTGCAAGGTCACCAATTCTAGTCAAGAACCTGCTTGCATGAAATATGACTGGGGGATGGGTTTCAAAAGTAATCAAACTAGAATGAAAGAATCCGAGAACATCGGGATGAGGGATCACAGAAAGACCGCATTGGTTATAGTAACCCATTAGACAAACCATGCCCAATATT
>VKOC01049210.1:0-10397 GCA_009364415.1 Spea multiplicata
GCTTTATATCCCCTAAATGCCACTCTGCCCCCCAGATCATTGCACAAATCTAAGTGCCTCTCCTGCCACCTTTCACATTTTACAGTTTCTTGAGCTGCTCGGATATCAGGTAGACCTCAAGAAAAATGATCTTACTGAAAAAAACTGCAGTATTGCTGCTCTTTAAACCCTGTGTTTCTGTAAGAATGTCCTGCCTTGTCTGTGTTATATGTAGATGTAGATACATCCATGCAGAGTAGGCTCGGTTTGTTATCCCCTACTCAGTGGTATCTTTTATCTGATTGAGGTATGGATACATAGGGTCCCCTGATGAATTTTAATCAAACTCAAGGTTTCTACTACATTGTTTGTGGGTATAAGAGAGTTTACTGGCATATATACAGAAAATGATTAACAAATACTATGGCCAATGCAAGTGATGAGTGCTTTGTGATGTCACAATGATGACATCACAAACCCAGTGAATTTATGCTCTGTCAACTCTGCTCCTTGTCACATTCCATTAACTGACGGCTGTTGGTTAGTTGGCAAGCTAATGTCTAAGAGAATGATTTTCTGTATTGTATTTCTTTTGGTGCTAATGCCTGATTCCCAGGTTTCAGGCTGCCTAAAATGTCATCAGGACGCCGAAAGGAAGCTTGATCAGTTTAAAATAATTTTGAAAAACAAGCATGTGGCAGATTTTAATAAAGTCCATGCTTACATAACCAAGGGAATAAGTGACATAACAGATCACTTTGCAGGTTTTCTACTTGGTAAGTAGTAACAGCTTAATAAATGTATTAGGATTAAAACAGGAATTATCATAAAATGTTGTATTAAGCATTAGGGTTCTATCTTTGGATATGTTATGAATATATATTATTATCGTGACTAGATACATACATGCATGGAAGTGGTATTTGCATGCAAATAATAAAAAGGGATGTATTGTTGGGCTATCAGTAACAGGCTTAATTATCTGGTCATGTTTAATCTGCACAGGCTGGCCAATGCAAGTGATGGGTGCTTTGTGATGTCACAATGATGACATCACAAACCCAGTGAATTCATGCTCTGTCAACTCTGCTCCTTGTCACATTCTATTAACAGACATCTGTTTGGTTAGTTGGCAAGCTAATGTCTAAGAGAATGATTTTCTGTATTGTATTTCTTTTGGTGCTAATGCCTGATTCCCAGGTTTCAGGCTGCCTAAAATGTCATCAGGACGCCGAAAGGAAGCTTGATCAGTTTAAAATAATTTTGAAAAACAAGCATGTGGCAGATTTTAATAAAGTCCATGCTTACATAACCAAGGGAATAAGTGACATAACAGATCACTTTGCAGGTTTTCTACTTGGTAAGTAGTAACAGCTTAATAAATGCATTAGGATTAAAACAGGAATCATCATTACATTTTGTATTAAGCATTAGGGTTCAGTAATTCAATTTTATGACTTTTACAATGTGTTTTTCAGATAAACTTGCTCTTTCCCAATTGGTTGAACAACTTGACAATCATGTGCAGGCGATCGGTGCCTCAGTTGCTGAAGGTATTTATTTGCTATATTTCATTTTATTAACCCCTTTATCTCCAGTAGCCAGATATAGACCGATGTGTGTATTGAATATTGTTACAAAGAAGAAGTGCAGTGATTGAGCCGTAACACTAGTGGTGGATTCAAAAAAAGGATTAGCGCCGTTGGGCTGGCAGATGCTCGTTCAACGACTCAAATCAACTTTACTTCTGTACAGCAGATCGGGGATTCATTTATTCCCAAATTGTTGCTGAGATTTGGAAGGGGTAGAACGTAATTAAAAATAATGTTCTAACGGGTACTTTTCCTCAAAGGAGACAAATAGAGGTTTAGTCAGAAAATCCTTTCAAGAACTTACACAAATTCTTAGGAAAAAATCAATACGCTATAGATGGGGATTCCCAACAGCACTAATTATCTACTATGGAGACAACGTATATCAACTCAAGGATCAGTCTTCCCTTAGAGAAAAGATGCTCCATTGGGGACTAATAGAAAGCTGATCAGTGATCTCTTAACTCTTTACTTTTTGATATATAAACCTACAACACTTTACTTATTTTTAACACACAGTCATCACTGTCTATCTTTTTCACTTTGACACTTTCCACCTACACTTTTTTTTTCCTCACTTATAAGAGGAGCAATAAATGAAACCTTACATACATTTAATTATACTCACTTTCTATTCTACACAACTCTACACACTTAACGACCAATGTTATTTTTTCTTACACTTTACCCAACTCTAGCACATAACTATTTAACTGGCAATTACTTACTGTTTCACTCCCATACACATTATATTACACTTAATTATAAGGGGAGCAACACATAAAATTTTACCACCTTCACCTATATCTACTTTTTATTCCACATAATTTAAGACACTTAATGATCAACCCCTTTTTTTTTTTCTTTTCATAATACCAGTATAACCTACGGTATGCAGAGCTGAGTAGGTACTTCACACCTTTTCTCTTTTCTAAATCTACTCACGCGCGACGTTCCTTAACATTGTTGAACCTATTCTAATAACATAGAACTGTTTTCTTTTCTTATACCTATCCCTATATTACGCTATGATCTGTTTTGACACATCAAACATACTTTCTTAAGCACATGGACTGGATCTAAGCACCCTACTACAAGACTGCGCAGGAAATTGAGAGGACTCTCACCTTTGCATAATTACATATTAGTAACTGCGCTTACTACAGATTATATTGCTAGTTATTAATAACTTTGCGGTTAACTATAGGGGCCCCACAAGTCTTTTTCGTAATACGATTCAAATCGTAACAAGACGTTTTTTTTTGTTTGTTTGTTTTTTATATTATTATCGATTACGAGGCTTTAGGAGCTGTTATATTGTACGTCACACATTGAGATGTTGTATGATACTACCGGAATTTTATATTTTGATTTGACTATAAATCCATCCTAAATGTTTACTGAGGGGATGCTATGACGGAATTTAAATATTACGCCTTGACCAGACTATATAGGCAAATGAAGATACGTCATTAAGAACCCGTAAGATCTACATGAGTTTTTTTTACTGATATATTGTAAGCTGTTATCTGATACAAATCCGTATATTATACCTCGATTCGACTATTTTCGTCTCCAGAAAGAGTTACTGTGTCACAAATTGGACATTATACCCCGATTTGATTAATTTTGTTTCCAGAAAGATCTATGGAAGCGACGCTGTGATGCAATTTGAATATCGCGCTTAACTCATTTATACAGACCCTTATTAGGCATGTTACTCAGAAACTGCACGACATGTACTGAGTTTCTACGAATGCCACATAGCGAGGTGCTGTACGATATATTTTGATTGACATGCCCCGACTTGATTATACGCGCAATTAGAATGCCTCATCGAGGGGATGCCATAACATTATTTGAATACTACGCTTTATTTGCCTAAACAGTCTGAATTTAAACATGTGCACGATTTGTACTGACCTTTTTTCATTTACTTACTTTATTTTACTTTATGTTATATATATATATTTTTTTTTATTTTTATTTTTTTCTACTCACTACTATACCTCCTCCTGTTTTTCCTCCTCCTTACATATCTCCTGTGGTGGATACAGGAATTTTTTCTAAACAACTTAAAATAGACTCCATATATGAGGAAGCAGACCCTAACGGACGCTTCCTGATATTAATAGTTAAAATCAATGACATTACATTTACACTAGTCAACGTTTATGCCCCAAATAGGCTTTCGGGCCGTTTTTGGATAACCTCATTACCAAAATCGATTCTCTTCAGATGGGTACCCTCTTATTAGGCGGCGACTTTAATGCTGTTCCGGACCCTAAATTAGACCGTAGCTATTCTAAACGTTACATTAATAAACACATCAACTCGTCCTATGGGATTCAGGATTTTTTACTGAGAAATTCTTTGTTTGACTGTTGGCGTACTAGCCATCCATTAGAGCGCGACTATACCTTTTTCTCAAATATGCACCAAACATATTCGCGAATTGACTTTTTCTTGACAAAAGCAAATTCCTTGAAAATGGTGAAAGACTCTAAAATAGGCAACATTACATGGTCGGACCATGCCCCGGTTTTCTTGGACATAATTAACAATCCCGACTATAAAATAAGAAATAAATGGAGACTAAATGAAACTTTATTGAGAAATACAACAACTTTAGATGAAGTAATACGCGATGCTGAGCAATTCTGTCAGATAAATGACAATGGGGAAGTATCAGATCCTACCCTTTGGTGTGCCTTTAAGGCATATATGAGGGGTGTACTGATAAGAATAGGTTCCAGAGAGAAGAAACGGAGGGGCCTCTACACTGGCAGAACTTTACATAAAACTAGCCGTGCTAGAGAGAACTAACAAAAATAACATAGATCTTTTCTTGCTTCACCAAATAAAATCCACCAGAAATGAAATTGTAACTAAAGAACAAGAAAAAATCAACGTGATGCTCTTACAACTACGTCATCATTACATTTTGTATTAAGCATTAGGGTTCTATCTTTGGTTGATTATATTTCATTTAAGTTTGGTTTGGTTTAATATTGGCCCCTGTAAGGAATGGGATTGTCATATAGAAAGCTTCCAAGGGTCAGCTTAGGTACAATATGTCCTAATTCTAGCTGTGCCAACACCAATGACAATATCAGGGTGGAAAATCAGTAATTCAATTTTATGACTTTTACAATGTGTTTTTCAGATAAACTTGCTCTTTCCCAATTGTTTGAACAACTTCACAATCCTGTGCAGGCGATCGTTGCCTCAGTTGCTAAAGGTATTTATTTGCTATATTTCATTTTATTAACCCCTTTATCTCCAGTAGTCAGATATAGACCGATGTGTGTATTGAATATTGTTACAAAGAAGAAGTGCAGTGATTGAGCCGTAACACTAGTGGTGGATTCAAAAAAAGGATTAGCGCCGTTGGGCTGGCAGATGCTCGTTCAACGACTCAAATCAACTTTACTTCTGTACAGCAGATCGGGGATTCATTTATTCCCAAATTGTTGCTGAGATTTGGAAGGGGTAGAACGTAATTAAAAATAATGTTCTAACGGGTACTTTTCCTCAAAGGAGACAAATAGAGGTTTAGTCTTCACCGACAGATATTCTAAACATGAATAAAGGATATTGTAAAGTTTATGTTTACCCCTGCATCCTGACGATCACAGAATGGGTGGGAAATGTACGTATTTGGCCCGTAACTAAACTCTTTTCTTTTGGTAGGAACTCACTTCATGAACACCATCGATGCGAGTTTGAAACACCTTAAAGCAAACTTCAGTGCCATCATTACCCGGTTTATGACAGAAAGTAAGTAAGGATTTAAGACGCACAATCTCTTTGGAAACCTAAAAAACTAGTGTGTTAATATTAGATGTGAAATGTAACTTTGCAGGTAATTAACCAATAGAGCATTAACAATAATGAGGATTATTTTTTAGATTTGATGTTTTGTGTTTTTTGCATTAAGTGTAAAGAGATTACTGGTGGTTCGGTATTAATTTCTATATAGTTCATCATGTTTATGCTCAGTATGGGGGTATTTATTTTCACATTTTGGGTTTTTTCTTGTTACATTAGTGGTTGGGCAACAGACCACCTATTGTGGAATTATATCGATTTATGTATTTATGAGTGTACTTCTTGGATATTAGACTGTGTCCCAGCTCCCTGCTTAGTGCATCATGTGAGAGGGAACACGTAATAGAAATGTGTGATGGAGAAGCTTATATCTTGATGCCCACGTAGTCCGCAACAGGGCTGAGAAAGAAGACTCCTAGGGATAGATAGAAAGCAGTCTTTGCAGTTATTTGGCAGGGCATTGGTTGTAACCTTTATGGATGACCTGAATAGTTCAATTAGCCGATATATACTGTATGCGTGCAAATACACTTTACAGAAGAGGCATTAATGATGTTATCTTTGTTTCCAGGGTACTGTCCTAATCTGAAAGGTAAGCACAATTTAATGTTTCTAAACGTCTATATATGTGTGTTTTTTTATCCAAAATATAAACATGTCCCAAATGGCTTAAAATAATGACTACATTTACTGAATGAGGAACTTTAAAAGAAATTATATCCAGAAATCCAACACCTTGTTGGGTTACAAAAGCCCCCATAACCATCACTAAAACAATAAAATAGAGTTGTCCAAGCTAATGCTCAATGTCATTTTTGGTTTCGTAAAGGAAGAATTGCGTATTGGCTGGAAAGCTCTACAGACAGACAGAACCTAACAGAACTTAAAGTCAACATTTCAGATTTTTCCAAATTCCTTTACAAAACTTCAAAATTCCAAATTTTCCAAAATATTATATATTAATTGATCCACATAGTTTTACTAAATCTATAACTCTGTAGTTTTAACAATAAAGTCTAAAAACCGAAACAAATAAAATTATTTATTTCCACATGTAACGTATTGTGAAATAACATACAATGTAAAAAAATGATGTTTGTATTTTTAGTGCTAAATATCAAATCACTTTCGTTTTCTTATTCTGTTTTCTTCTCTTTTCAGGGGATAAAGCATGTGGTAAGTGTCTTTCTAATATACTTTAATCACAACAACAAATGACAATCCTTGTCAACATTTTGGGTCCAACTGTTCAGCACTGGCATGATTCTCCACATACAATATGTCCTAATAGCTGGTGATTGAGGGTTTGAGTGTTAACGGGTGAAAGAGAAATCAGAAATGTATCGTGTAATACAGAGAAAGGTGATAGTCCAATGGAGCAGCCAAGAGGTGCTGTTAAGAGAGTGGCCACTGAGAGGTTAAGATAAGTCCTAATCAACAGAAGCCCCTAGAATGGAAACAGAACAACAACCACTAAGGGGTTCCCATTTTAGGGATACTGTCACCAGAACAGGTCTATATTAATCTGAATGTTCTTCATATCAGCCATCATTGTATTGATTTTTTTTAAATGTTTTTCTGCAGGCTTGATGATCCAAACTCTCACAAGCTGTAAGACCTGTGAAGAGGTGAAGGTACCGTGCATGAAAGGTCATAGCCTATGTAAAGGTAAGTGTTTTGCTCCTCACACAGTATCAAATGAAAATATCCTGGTATCATGGTAGGAAGATGGCTAGTTGACTCTTTGAAGAAAAATTAAGTTACATTATAAAGGTTATCACTTATTTAAATAAAGTCAGTCGAGATATATTCTCGTGATGTGTCTAGTAAACCTGGTTGGTGGGCTCATAAAAGATTCCATAGCTTCAGTGAAAGTTCTTTTTCGACAAAACTCTACTCAAACATGTGTTATATGTAATTCTTCTACGTATATCCCTTTCAACACGGAATATGCTCTGTGTTGAAATTACTCCTGGATTATTCTATTGCCACCAGAATACGCTGCTTGTTTCTATAACCGTTTAATCTAACTATGACTTTTCATTTCTGTTTTAGAAAAGAAGGATCAGTGTCCGCTATGCTTTTGTAGTGAAGACAACAATAACTGCAAAGGTAAGAAACTACCAGAAAATTATATTAAGCATTTTTATAATGGTTCATGGGTGAACTCCTTCGCATGGCACAAAAAAAGACAGATCCTATTATCAAGTAGCAACACTGGCCTGTAAACTCAAAATATCTGTTTATTTTCTGTGAAATAATCACGTATCTAGGCTGATTATCTACACAATATCATTTAGAAGCATGTAATAACTAAATATTGCATTTGTTTAGAAAAAAATTGTCAGAATAGTGGCAAATAATTACATTTGTATTGTTCTAGATGTGCAGAGTGGGAAATCCTGCAAACCTTGTAGCGGGCACAAATCCTGTATGACCGAAGTACTGAGATGTGGAGGTAAGACATTCATAATTTTGTACAAAGAAATAGAAACATGATTTCTCTTATTTTTTAAAGTCATAGGATACATTGGCAAGACCTGTTCTCCCAATCCTTTACAACCTCTTTCCTCTCTATCCCACATTTTCTTCTTTTTCTAATTATTGTTGTGTTTTATGGTTTTTTTTTTAACCGTTTTAGCCATAACTATAATGGCTAATTTTCCTTATTTTCACCTTCCTCTGGTGGAGGTCTATGCATATCTGAGTTAGCCTTACGCTACTAATTATAAAAGAAATGAGTCTTTTTTGCACATTTTATACTACAGTTGATATAATCTTGAGGTCATGATATATATAACACTTTTGATATTTTCATTTTAGATCGGACTACAGACGTAATCAAAGGCCAAGATGTAATCTTTGATTGTAGTTTAAATTGGCACGTCGATGTGGGGGAACCAATCCAGTACGTTTTTAAGAAGGTAATGTTCACAAGACATTATAAGACATTTCACAACTAGAATACATATTTCACTGAAGTTTTTCAAATTCCAAAATACCAAATAATATCAGAGCACCGCGTTATTCCACATTAACCTGTAAATAACATGATAAGTAATTTGGTTCATAAACTAAATTGTGGAACTACTGTTTGTCAAAAATACCACTGGTAAAAGCACTCCGTTTTCTGTGAGCAAAAATATTTTATTTTGCCGCATTAAAGGCAGATCATTCCTAGGGCACAATAATTTAAAAAGTGACTTAGGGGCTTAGTAAAAGAGCAAGTGTGACATGAGGGAATTAGTAGCGCACATACTTAATAACAGTAAAAGTAATGAAGCTAATGCATATTATTATTGTTCTATTTATCACCATTACTCATTTTAGGTAGAAAATCAGGGAAGTGAAACACTGAGCATCACAGACCAGCCCTTCTTGGAGAAAAAGGATGTTGACTTTGGTGATGCGGGAGAATATACTTGTACTGCCCAAACGAAGACCAAGACACCGGTCAGCATCCTGTCTTATAGAGTGAACGGTATGTATGATCTTACCAGTGAGATATATAAGTCAACCTCATGTTCATAGGTATTGCTACATGTGGGTCAATTTACTAAAGAGTGAGATATCAATTGTTTAATGTGACTCACAAGCTGCTGAGCTGATACTTGTTAACTGTAAGTAAGGAGTAACAGTTTATCAGGACTTGATACTCAGACTCAGCTGCCACCTCAGTTATTGAATAGAGCAACAGAAATGCAGAAATTGTTCAATTATCTTCCACTTGGTGAAGGAGCCTTATTTTACCCAATACAAGATTGTGTGTAGAGACATTTAACAGGTATGCATCATCTAAGCATATTTCATCGATTCTCTTTCTTTCTCTTCATGCAGTTCCAAAAGGGTC
The DNA here is from genome assembly GCA_009364415.1 of Spea multiplicata. NCBI lineage: Eukaryota > Metazoa > Chordata > Amphibia > Anura > Pelobatidae > Spea > Spea multiplicata. Next base: position 9,253 of record VKOC01049210.1, read on the forward strand.
AGGAAACCCCCCAAACGCGTCACAAACCTCCAGTAATTTAGACGTGGAGGAGGTGGCCCAAGCCATGTTCCTGATCAGTGCGGCTGTACTGACTGGTTTGATTATAATATTTGGTGTGGGAATATGGTGAGTACATTTTATGGAATTTGTTTCTGTCTTCATCCCAGGTCTCTGGAGATTGTGAGAAGTTATTCCTACTATTGGATACGCTATGAATATATCTTATTACCGTGACTAGATACATACATGCATGGAAGTGCTATTTGCATGCAAATAATAAAAAGGGATGTATTGTTGGGTATCAGTAACAGGCTTAATTATCTGGCCATGTTTAATCATCACAGGCTGGACATGGATTTATTTGGACAGCTAAGTAACAGCAAATTTAGAAGCCTTAACATGTAAATGAACATGAATTCTTTTCAGTGTAGTTTCAAGAGAGAGAACCAGGCAGTGAGAGTATGTGATGTTTTATTAACAATTGCAATACAAATAAATGTGACATATATTCAATGTTTTTTTCAGCATCTTAAAGTACCAAAATAAAAAGCTGGAGAGAAAGATAGTAGAACAACTGAAAGCACTCGAGGAAGGCTTGGGATCCAATTCTGATTAAGATGATCACCAGAAACATCTGTCCCATCACACTGATTCATGTAACAACTGAAATAATTCCAATAAAAGAAAATTTCACCCAAAGAAAACCGATGAATGAAAAAGTGGCTTTAAAATGTCGTAACCCTTAAAAAGTGCACACATCATACCCAAAGTACACGTGAATACTTAGACATTATGAAAACTGATCGACTCATCTTATATATTACATTTATAAGAAATCCAAGCATTAACATGTAACTTTTATTGACATTTATTAAAACACCATTTGAAGCTCTTACACTGATTGCTAACAACAGCGTTCCCAAAACATACGACTAAATCCTACAGACGAGGTATCAACACAAAAAAGTGTCATGTGCAAAAACTCATCCTGGGGCAATGTTTAAAAAGTAGTCTCATCATCGTAGCCACCAAATGAAGGCACTTGCTCATTTTACCATTTCATTAGCTGATGTGAGAATTAGACCACCTTTCACACATTGCATCAGAATCAATTTTAAACACAAACCCAAATTACATTAAAAAGA